>JAOBYJ020087026.1:0-18643 GCA_025403565.2 Palythoa heliodiscus
TGGGCCACTTTGGCTAAAAGGGATTTAGCTTGAGACCATACCACAGCTGAAAACACAAATGAATACAACTAACAGATATTGAGATATTGAGATGAAACTTAATACTGAATTTCACCAGAAAAGATATTGGTAAGAAATTTTCCATAAAATAAACTCTGTTATGATTACATCTACCACAGCCAACACTTTCAAACAATTTCTTTAGACTTACATACCGTGAGACTAATTTTTATCCCAACAAAAATATAAGTTATCCAAAATAAAAACTTTAAGGCTTTTGAATACTCCAAGCGAATGTAATGTTTTGTGTAAATGTTGATTTTCAACAATAATGTGAAAAAATAAAAATAAACATCAGAATCTAGCATTATATCTTAATTTTTGCAACCATTTAAAAATTTAGCTCTATGGTCTGGAGCCACAAGTGTGATCAATTGCATAAAAATTAATGCTATAAAATTAAAACAGAAATCGGGTATTCTATATTAAATTAAATAAATACACACAAAGACTTCCTTGCTCCTTTGCAATAGTTGATACAGAATTTTTTTTTTCAACAGTCCATGATTTATAATTTACAGCACCTTTCATTGCCTTATTACGAGTCACTGAATGTATTTAAAATGATTTCTGAGAAAAGCCTGGGAACAATCTCGACACACAAACTAACATATGACAGCAATTGACATTAATAATTATTTTGAGGATTAGTCTGTGATGACCACAAAAATGATATGACAGCAAGAGAGTCCATTTGTGCTGACATTAATCGTGAATTAGTCTGTGATGACCACAAAAATGATAAGACAGCAAAAGATCATTGGTATGGACAGACAAGGATCAGTGTATGAATGACCACAAAAATCACATGACAGCAAGAGAGTCCATTTGTACTGACATACCAAGGATTAGTCTGTGAATGACCACAAAAATGATAATTACATAAACAGAGTTTAAATAATTGGTTTCTGAGATTCCTTGAAATTCAACTATCATTGGTTACCAAATTAACCAGACATGCTATATTTGCATGCATTGTGAATGTTCATCATTGATCTCAAATTAATTTTATACTCTGCTACTTTCAAAATCCTAATTCTTATAACTTTTAATAACTATTAAAAATAATGTTCCAGTTGCTTTAAAACAACATCTTTTAAAAGATTTTGCAAACGATGTTCTATCCATCAAACATCCATTCCTCCAGAATACTTTGTATTAAACCCAAATTTGGTATCACTTTGGCTTCATTACATAATAAAAATAATTACTGTTTTCTCTCTTACAAAACAAAGCCAGTATTTTTCTCTAATATACAACACAATACAATTGCTATAACTCTAGTTATAGACTTCCAAGACAATGCAACTGAATTCTTTGTTGCACATCTCTGGAACATCACTACCACCACTTTTGTATTTTACCATGTTTAACCCTTTCAGCCCCAAATACACCAAATGGTATAATGGCTTAATTCTCCCAACTAAAACCCATACTTTTCCTTTTAGCAGTTTTGGAGAATTTTGCTTTTCATCCTCAGTACTGTAGTTTTCTATATTTGATCAATTTCCATTTTCTCATTTCAAAATGACCTATTTTGTATGGGTTATATAACGAGAATCTAGATGCTGATAAACCAGCTGGGGCTGAAAAGGTTAAAAAAGCCTGATTCTTAATTTTATAAAAATGTGAAACACACTTAATAGGTTAACGTAATTAAATTGTTAGCAATAATTTTTTATCATTCATGGTAAAATTGCATCAGAGCCTGCTGGGGACACTGAAAGTGCGAGTGGTTTCAAGTCTGACTTATCTAAGTCATCCTGGATGGCAGGAGACTCCTTGTTTTCACTGTTCTCTTTGTTGTTTGTGTCATCATCTAATACTTGAACAGCCAACATGGGTCTTACAGAGGCCATTGGCCGGCCGTCAGCATGACCTGCATCCCCACGAAACTGATCATTGTACACATACACAAAGTATCCATGTTTTGCATGATCATCTTCAGCATTTTCATCAGCAGAATCATTATCTGAAACTTTTATTTGTCGTCTTGGTCTGATTGCAACTGGTTTATCAGAACCCGCTTTTGGCTTTGAAACTACTTTCAGTGGCATAGATTCATTGACTTTCCTTGGAGTCAATGGCTTCATAGAAAACTTTGATGGCCGTGTGCATGTGTTGGGTGCAGTTTTTGGCCTGGGAGGAAGTGGAGTCATATTTCTTGCAGGAGATGCCGACTTTGGCCTCCGAGGCAAGTACACCCTGGGCGAGACTGAGTATGCCCTCGATGATCTCGATTTTGCTCTTGAGCTTCTGATCTCAGCCTCCTGCATGCTTGCCGCCAACAAACAGTGAAGATGCACTGTAAACACTTTTGTTAGATACTTCTCTGACTGCAGGCCAGGAATGTACTTTAGTTTCTTCGGAACAGTCGAAAAATTCCAGGGAGGTCGATAGCCTACAGCCAAGAAACAAAATTTGCAATTTGACTGTTGTCCATGATAATCCAATTGATGAAACAGATTTGACATCATACAAGCACGGACAAGAAACAACTCAGCACTGCATCAACACGTACAAGTTCCTGGCCTGCCTCCAGCTGGAGTCGTTTGTGTATGTGTACAACAATAATTGCAAATTATTATAGAAAGATTTCGACCAGCTCCCAAACTGAGCTGTGGATGAGATACATTAAGTTCAAGAAAAGCAAGGTCTTGATTAGCATTGAACAAATACTGGGTTGTTTTTGTCAAAATTTCATGCATAACAGTAAGGAAAGAACATCTACTGAAACTTTTATTACTTAAGAATTCATTAATCTTTAATTAACTTGATTCAGTTTTTACACCATATGTCAAGAATCATGCTTTTGTATCCTATTTTGACATATTTCCTGGTTTGGTGTTATTCTTTTGTATTGTTGCCTAACATCAGCTCAAGTTTCAAACATGCACAATACCATGCCTAAGCCCTTTTAACTTGCAAGCACCATAGACTCCTGAACCAGTTTGGTGTTTATTTTAATGTTAGGCCCAACGATTATTTATAGATTGTCACTAAATACATGCACTAGTAATATTTCTACAGGATTTGATCGTTGTTAGCTTAAATAGTTTGAAGGAGAGCCACAGCTATCATGCTTCACAGCTTTAGAGTGAATGCAAGAGGTTGTTCATAAGGTATATTGAGATAACTTCCTACCGGTAAAAATCCCTGGACATTAAAATGAAACTTTATCATTTGCATGAGAAGTACTTAGCATTGTTTGTCCATGGAACAACTTAGAACATAATATAATTCTTAAAAATGCCATCATCAGTAAATCTGGTAAACCAATATTGCTACATTTGCAATATATAAATTTCATTTTATTATAAAAACTATTTAACTCACATTGAAAGCTTTATTACTATCAATCTGAATATTATGTTGTATTGTAAAAACGCATTATTATAAGACCTAGCAATTCTGAAAGCCTGCTGGTTTGTGTATACATTTAACAAACAACCTAAATTTTTTTAAATAAATATTACTTGATCTTTAGGGCATTATGTGAAGGTCTTTAGGACCTCACAATGACACTCACTTTTAAGCTCATAAATTTAAAACTTTACATCTATTCTTATACAAAGTATCCTAAAAAAACTCAACATTTAATTTTATTGTCAGTATATAACATTACAAATTACAAAAACTAAAAATACTTTAAACTTTGACCAAAAGGGTGTTATTAAAGTATCGTTCATGTTGATTATGCTAGGCAATTAATTTTTGATTGTTGAGCATAAAGCATTCTTACCATTGAAATATTGTCTGTAACAAAATCCAGTACCTAATTTCTTTAACAAATTATAATATGCATAGATAATCGCAGGGGGCCAAGTAAAATTGAGGATTAATTTCATGAGTGTTTTCAATTTTTTCCAATTTAAAACACAAGTGAAATTAACCCTAAATTTTACGAGGAACCTTGCAATTTTATGTCTATGACAACAAGGGCAAAATTCTTTGACACTTTCTTTGACTTCCCTTGCTGCTGCCAACTTCTGAAATATGTTTAGCCAACAATTTGTACTTTTTCTAGTGTTTTAGTTTTCACTAGAAATCATTAAATCTTGAATACCATATTCGTCACCTTCAGCAAACTGGAAAGCCATTGTTGCAGAAACAACTTTTGCAATTAACCACCACCTAATCAGCACCGAGTAGTTTCCCCTAAATTATAGAAAAAAGCCCTCCCTTGCGAGCCAATCAGCAACAAGTAATTTTGCCCTCTATGTTATAAAATAATTAGCACAATAATTGGTTACGTTGTAGAAACAAAATTCACTTAAAAATTTGAATTCAGAAGTTAGTTCAATTTGAAAACACATTCTAAATCTATATTAAGGCAGGTAATTTTATAGAAGAACATTTTATATTTACGATATTAAATATGAATGGCTAAATATTATTTTTAGACTGCTTTTAAATCACAATTAGAATTATTAATTGTTATATTAAATTAATTTAATAACTAGCATTAAAGATGATAATTCTTTCACACCACATCAAAAGTATTTTAATTGATTTCTTCTTATGCCCAATTTTTAGATTTATCATTGCAGCATCAACTTATCACTGATAAAATACTTCTATTGTATACAAATTTAAATTAAAATACTGTAAGAACATAACCAAACAAACTCTAAAAAGACTTTCCTTTATTGTAAATGATATGGTTTTGGTTAACTTGCTCAAAATGGTGGAAAATATTCAAGAATGCCAGCATGAGAAAGTGAAAAATAAGCAGTTGTAGTTTGTAGTGTAAAGCTACATTTGGTATTTACATTTGGGACTGCAGAGTGAATAGTTAGTGAGTTAGGATGCTAGAGGTGCAAGCAAATTTGGAGTTTAAGGGTGGGCTTCCCAGGAAAATTTGGGTATTGAGAATAACTAGAAATGCATCTAAAGCTGTAAATAGCTACGTGTACATGTATAATTAAGGTGAACATTATTTTCATAACAAATTAATGGGTCTTTAAATGAACTTTCAAATATTTTGATTGTATCCAACACTGACTTCCACCAGCGACAGTAAACTTGTGTTGGAACAGATTACACAGCAGCTTCTCCAATAAAAGCCACAGTGTATTATGAATGACAGTTTTGAGGCTAATGATCAGAATTTGTTAAAAAGAGGCGACTGGCCCTGAGAACAGAAATGAAACACTTAAAAACATTTGCACTAGAGAATTTTGATGATTTCTTTTGTTTAGGGCATGAACATGGCCACTTGGCCTTTTGTCCTTTGCATCTCTCAGAAGTGGATGATGTCACTTTGCATAACTTATGCATAAAAATTATGCAAATTAAGTGTTACTATATAAAATTTGGCTTTTCACATTAAAAATCCTTGAAAAACATTTTTTTTCATTCATTACTGAAAACAAATTTTGTACTATAATTAAGACACTAAAACATTTTAATTAATTGATTTTCAATTGCTTTGTTGAAAATTGAAATGACTGAAGATTTAACGTTTCAAGATGGCAACAGAAACGGCAATTAGAAAGGCCACTTTCTTTCCATAGAAACCAGTTAACAACAAACATTGGATAATCAAGTTAGTGTTTTGATCAATAATAATTAATATTGTTTGAACAAAATTTCAATTCAACTGGATAAAAAGCTTGAAAATCTCGAGTTGGGGTCTGAACAACTATCCCACCACCTCTGTATTTGTTAATGTTATGATTTTGGACCGTAAATTTACTGTAATATGGGTTAAATATAAAAAACCAAAAACTTTTTGAGCAAATTAAACTAGTTTTGGGAAATTATTGAGGGAAGGGGGGGGGATGGATGAGCCTCCCCATCCCTCAAGCTCTTGTGGTTCCTGAATAATTAACTTACAATAAGTTAGGCTAACGTGGTTCTAAATGAACAATAAATATCGTGCTGTCATTGTAGTTATCAGTGCCTGTAAAAAAAGCTGGCCCATTTAGATGTCAACCTTTTTCAGCTGGGCCAACTGAAATTCAATTTCTGAATGAAAAATCTGGAAAAACAGTAATAACCACATACAGCTATTTCAAAAAAGGTTGACATCTAAACACCATGACTGAAATAAATTATGGGAGCAGGGGTTTCAAAAATATTTGAAGTTGGAGTTGGAAAATGAAAAGTAGGGGTTGGATGTCTTGTGATGGTCATGGTTTGTCCACTCATACAGTAAGTACAATTTCTCAAGCTCCATTGAGCTCACATTTGTACACTGTTTGTAGAAGGTCACTTTCAGGCAGAACAGAACAGAAATTTGTAACGAAATGAGATGTTTGGAATGTAAGCACATACACTTCAAGCACTTATTGGTGGATGACAGTATTAATTACAACACACCGGACTAGTTTAACCCTTTAAGCCCCAAACACGAAAAACGACGTGTTGGTAAATTCTCCCAACTGAGCTCCATACTTTCCATATAAGCAGTTTAGAGAGAATTTAGCTTTTCAACTTTCACAGTTTAATCCATTTGATCAATTCCTTATTTCTCATTACCGGTTATATTATTTTGTTTGACTTATGTAAGGAGAAGTTAGATGTTGATAAATTGTCTGGGGCTGAAAGGGTTAAAGGATTATTTATAAGTGTGCAGACTAGCAGACTACTGCTACTTTTGAATCCAGCTAACCCAAAGTTTCTTTCGGTCACAACACTGACAACTGCAAATGTCAACCTTTTTTGAAACAGTTGTATTTAATAGCAGTGGAATATAATACAATAATACACTCAAACAAAGATTGACATTCAGATAATATCAACCATTAAAAGAAGTGTGAAAATAATAAATTATTCCAAAAGCCAAAGGGAACTTTTTATGAGTTAGCGCTCTACTTACGTCAATAAAATAAACTGTAAACTTATGTAAATAAAATAAACTGTAAACTTACATTGAAATTGCTCAACATCCAGTTTGTCATCGGGATACTTCTCCTGACTCGACAAGGCAATAAACATCCTATCATCATTAAACAAGTCTCGCAGCTCTTTGATCTGTATGAAAAATAAAAGTGTGACACTGTTAATTTTCTTCTGAAAACTGACTCTCACCTTTTTCATGAAAATTATATGCTTTGATAATAGGTAGAGGCAACCCAGTGTACACTTCTTTAAAGAATCTTGTTTATGCTGTAAGATAAATCTTTTAAATATTGCTCAATTGATAAAGCTTGGCCCTTGATTAGTTCACTCAAAAGTGTTCACTCCAAAACTGATTTCCTGTAAAGTTTGCAGAACTACAGTATCTTCTTTAACTCCGCCATCATTATCACCATTATTTACATGCATGTTCTTTACTCGCTAGATTGGTGATTTCTGGTGACTGAACACAAAAAAAACAAAGCCCAATTTTAGACTCAAGCATTCTAAAAAAGCTCACATAAATAGCTTTTTTGCTCTCTAAGGGTGCAAACTATAAATTAAACTTATTTTCACACATCAAAATAGCATGTTCTTGAAGTCACATGAGAAAATGGCAATAACTATATTTGGGACCAACCACTCATTTAAATTCTGTACCTGTTTCCGTTAGTTCTTATATTTCTGTATGAAGTATTTATATAAATTCTTTCTATAGTTATAGTGTACATAGTCAGATCTGATATGGCAAATAACTGACGAGGTCTATAGAGGACGAAACCAAATTTCATTTATGCCACAGTTATTAGATCTGGTGTGTTGAAAGCTTAATAATTTTTTTTTGAGTCACTGGGCGACACTGAATGACCAAGATGTATGTATCTGGGAAAAACAGGAATTTCATCATAATTATATATTGAATATTTCATTTTCTTTGTCTCATTCAAGTAAACAATTCACAAAAACATTCAATATTTCTATCTTTTTTAATTAATACCGCAGATGTAAAAAAGCTGTTTAAATAACACATTCAACTGCTTGGAAGGCAGAATATCCAACAACAAAGCTAAACATTTTCTTTTTCCAATTAAATACTATTAATCATTCTATACAGGGAATAACTTATTTAAATATGTCTCACAAACACTGACAAATTGTTTTGGCTAACAAGAAATCTGTTGCTTTGTTCCAAGATGGCCACTCCTTTCGTTAAAATCTTTTGTAATTAATATCTACACAGCTGAGTACATTACTTTAATGAAAGTTCAGCTTTAATTTCCGAATGGAAGATAAATGGGTGGGGCTCGCTTATGCTGTCAGTATAATAGGAAAGAAAATCTTTAATACTACAAATTTTTCTGGAAATATTTTTTGTAGAACAATATATTGATATAAATATAAAATTACTTAATATACAGTATAGAGTATATATTTTCAGCTCTCAAAAATAACAGCTAAAACTTTTTTCTTAAAATAAGAATGACTCATTTTTAATTAACAGCAACCATATATTAAAACTTCTAATTGGAAAAACACAGTATAGCTTCTCATTAAGTTATTACGTTTTGCCAAAAGCACTTCTCTTAATTCAGACATTAAGCTGATGTCAAAAAATTCAATATCCGTCTAAAACCTGACAAGAGAACAGATGCCTTAGCTTTAAAAAAACAGACTAAGTGGCTAAAGAGAAGACAGTTATAAAAATAATAACAAAATATATTTTTATCATCAAAAGCTCTCTCCTACAGCTTCAGATTAAGCAGAGTATTACTGTATATAAGTTAACAGTCAGAAACAGTGAGTTTTAGTATTAATATGGTTTCATTAACTCAAAATTGAAAAAAACGATTTGACTCACCATATGATTGCTTTACATTGCAACACATTAGAATTGTCTAAAAACTTTTTCTGATAATAAGATTTTAAGTTTCACTCCTTCAGTAACATATCTGTTTATCCTCATGAACTAAGTGTCATAAATTAAAACAGAAAACTTGTTGAAACAGTGTATTGGACAAACACAAAAAGATTAGCTTTAGTCATTTAAAGGGTCAACGCTTTGTTTTCAAAATCATAAAAAGGTGAATTTCAACAAATGTACTACATTTTTGTTTTTAATAAAGACTATGGAAACAGGCTTAATAAAAAATAAACCTTATCACGAGATTCAGACAACCTTTCACACTATTAACGAACTTAACAGATGTTGATGAAACAATAATATAAGCATCTTAAATGGATTTCATACCAACAAGAGGTATTAAAGTTTCAAAATTGACAAAATCATAACAACCATTGCTAATCATTTACAAGCAGACTGGTCTTGAAATCACGATGAACAAAAGAAGCTTCAAATGTTCTTTTTTGATATCTCTAAATAGTTTTTCCTAGCAATCTGTACCAATTTGGTTTCAGAAACACTGGCAGTCATTGCTTAACAGTGTTAAAATAACATTTCATTAAGAATTGTTAAAAACTTATCATAAATTATGAATAACATACTCAACACTTTTGTCTTTTGTGTACAGAGGTTATCAGAAATCCACTTCCATTAATGACAGCATACTAAACATTTTTAACCCTTTCAGCCCCAGGTAATTTATCAACATCTAACTTCTCCTTACATAACTCAAACAAAATAGTATAACTGGTAATGAGAAACTTGGAATTGATCATTGACAAGTGGAGTACGTTTTGGAAGCTGAAAAGCCAAATTCTCACAAACTGCTTATATAGAAAGTATAGAGCTCAGTTGGGAGAATTTACCAACACATCATTTGTCGTGTTTGGGGCTATAAGGGTTAGTAATAATATTAAAGTTCATATAGCTTACAGAGCAAAATAAAACATAAATTTACATTGAATGCATCTTTATTATTGCCTGTTCTTTTGAATGAAATAAAACTACTGATACTGTAGGCATTTTAACACAAAAATAATTTAAGAATTCTGGAGGAAAATTGTTTGCCTGATGAGGGTATTCCATGTTAAATTTCAAGAGTAAAAATTAATACTATCGCAAAAAATCTTGAAGCCATTGAGTACGATATTTTTTAGAAGTGAACTTTAAAGTGGAATACACATCTAAAACCATATATACTACAAGAATCAGATTCTTTCATAATTAAAAGCATGCCAAGATATAAATTATATCTCAAATGTAAGTATAATTCCTTGGGCTAACTTCACTTGCACTTTAGGGTAGTAAAAAAATAGGAAATGATTCAAATACAAAATGTTATTGATAATTAATATATTCCATCTACCATATTACAGAAAACATCTAAAAATCATACCTCATCTTTAAATTTGTGCAATTTAATTTCCACATCTTGTTAAGGACTTTTTCGCAGTTTTAAATTCACACAAGAAATAATTCTTGTTCGTTATTTTCAATTGAATTAACAGATGCAATTAACACATTTACTATAATTACTTTTAGGCTGGTTTGCCTTGCCAAAATACAGTACAACAAAACAAAATTATTATCTGTGTTGTGTATTCCATTGGAAATTCACAAAAGTTGGCCACACAAATCACCAGAGAATTTATTGTGCAATAATTCTACTTCAATGAAAGGGATTTTGTTTTAAAACTGATAGCATATGTGTGTGCATAAATATACCAAATATTTTGTATTCTTAACAAGGAGTGTCTCATACTCTGCCAATAGGCTTTTTATGCAGGTTTTATTTTGCACAGTACTAGAGTTCGTAAACCTAGATATATATGAATAGACCATTTTCGATATATTAAAATTCTGACTTGAATCCGAGGCAAAAAAAATCCCAGTGGACATTGAGGAAGGAATTATTCATTTCTTTTGTTTTATTCCCCCAAGCCTCAGACTCAAATTAGAATTTTAATATATCGAAAATGGGCTATTTTAGTATCACATGAATTTTAATAAGAGAAAGGTACTAGAAGAATAATATCCTTTTTGCATAACAATCATATTTATTATGAATGTATATGTAAAATTCCTGAAGCTAACTTCACTATGCATTTTACAGCAGTAATAAATTAAACTATAAAATTATACAAATACAAAATGATCTTCCATTTACCATAATTATAGAAAACCTCTAAAATCATACTACTAAGATGAATCAAACTCCTCTAGTGTAATATGCCAAGATATCCATCACAAATGTCTAAGTACCATGCCTCAAGCTAACGTTCCTTTGCATTTTATAGCAGAGAATAAAAATCATTATGAAATGATATAAATACAAAAATGTTATATAATGCACATTGTCATTTACCATAATTTTCGAAAATATCAAACCATATTAAATGAATCAATTTTTTCTCGTATGAATCAAAGTTTTCTAGTATAATACACTAATACACCAAGATATGCATCACCAATAACTAAGTACAATGCCTCAAGCTAACTTTATTTTGCATTTTACAGCAGTGATAAAACTATAAAATCATTCAAATACAAAATGATCTTCCATTTACCAAAATATAGAAAACCTCTAAAATCATACTACTAAGATGAATCAAACTCCTCTAGTGTAATAACTATGCTAAGATATCCATCACAAATGTCTAAGTACAATGCCTCAAGCTAACATTCCTTTGCATTTTATAGCCGAGGATAAAAATCATTATGAAATGATATAAATACAAAAATGTTATATATTGCACATTGTCATTTACCATAATTTTCGAAAATATCAAACCATATAAAATGAATCAATTTTTTCTCGCATGAATCAAATTTTTCTAGTATAATACACCAGGATATCCATCACAAACAACTAAGTGCAATGCCTCAAGCTAACTTTATTTTGCATTTTACAGTAGTGGATAAAAATCATCACAAAATGATACAAATACAAACTTTTAATGATATCTTCTATATACCATATCTATAGAAAACATCTAAAATCAGACTTGATGAATCAAATTTTTATAGTATAACATGCCAAGATATCTATCACAAAATAAAGTCTAAGTACAATGCCTCAAGCTAACTTTACTTCACATATTGCAGCAGTGAACAAAAATATAAGCAGAAGAAGCTTAACTAAAACATGCAGTACAAGCTTCAAAACTGTGTCAATTTTGCATCTGGCCAAAATAAGTGAAAAAAGATGTTTGATTATACACTGTATTTACATGACAGTGAAAATTTTAAAAAGAAACAATGATTTTTCTTGGCATATTGAAATGAGGTGCTAAAACAAACCAAACAAGTGAATGACACAGAAAGGTTGAAAAACATTAAAAAAATGTTAAAAGCTTTAAAAATATGTCTTAAAACTGCCTCTTAGGTCTTTAATTAAGGTTTTCTTGGTTTTGAATTTTATGGAAGCACACCACTCCCTTCAACTTCAAGACTGTTATGACTACACATGCTCAAAGAAAATATATCATGCAAACACTACAATTACAATGTCAATGCAGCATATTGTAGAGTGAAGACAATGAACCTAGCCACTTAGTAATACAAAACAACTGTATGCAGCTAATTCTTGACAATTCTAGTGCCACTGAGGTGTGACAACGTTTGTGATAGAGTTTATCAAAACATGACAAGCCATTAAAGGGAACAGTTGCTAATGCTGTTGCTGTTTGAACACTGTGACTAATGTGCTCCTAACTTCCAAGAATTTCTATGTTAACCATATCAAGTATGTGAACATCAGCTCAGTAGCACAGCAAAACAGGAATCGATAATGAATAATTATATCATTTCAACCCTTGAAAGCAATTGGCAATTAAAAAAAAAACAAATCTACTTCATACATGTACATTTTTGTATAATTTAAAACAAACCATTCAATTGCTTAAATTCTAAGGTTTGTTAACATCACTTTTTCTGATACAGCTTTCCAGATAACTTTATTTCCAAACTGTTATTATAATCTTGGGAAAAGAACACATGAGAACGGGCACTAAAGCGCATATTTTCCCTTAGCTTTGATATTGCGTTAAAACAATGACTGGTTAGATGAGGGGAACAAATTTGGTTGGCATCAGATGGAAAATTTTGGTTTGGAAACTCAAAAAACTGCGATTAATGTGACTAAATTTTGGTTTTCAGTGAATGGATATTGATAAGAGCCATGTCTGTTGTAATATACTATAGCAAACAAGTCAACCGTGTGCAAAAAATAAAAACTTTGCTTCACGAAGTTTCAGCAGCTTAAAAAACAAATTTCAGCAACGACCTTAAATTAAATGAGACAGAAACATTTTCAGCCTCCAACTTTGTACTCGACTACTGTAAGTTCCAGCTTGTAAACAAGTTAATATATATCGAATTTCGTATTTGTAAAAGGTAAAAAATAGAGCGACTTTCAAATTTCGAAGAATTCCTTCCTTTTGAGCACTGCAAACTAAATCTCAAAAAGTAGTATCACTAAACTATAATAGACAAGTTGCCTTTACACATGAAAAACATTTTGAAACGAAAGATGTTTGTCATGAAAACGACAAATTCTACAAGCGTTTTCAATTAACTTTCAATGAAGCGTGAATATTAAGTCGTGTCTTCGGATATCACTTCGTGTAATACTGCTAGATTTACCTAAATTATTGCCTTGCCTAAAATATAGCCATGTCCTTATGCGAAATATGGCTGTGTCCTTTATTCGAAATATGTTCTTTGGGATAATTAACTTCAAGTAAGAAAGGAGGGAATGGAAGTCTATAAATTATACACAGTGCGGTACACGTGGCGAGGAAGGAAGGTAAAATAAAAATAAAACAGAACGACTTTTTTTATTTGTAACAACAAATTCAATAAACAAAACTTACCGAATATTGAATTCCAATACTCTGATCTTATAGAGGTAGAGTTACTTGTATTGAATTTATTCAGCGGCTTTAATCGGGTAAATCTTCTTTGCCAAATGCTAGGGACGATCAACGATTCAGAAGCATTTCGAGTCGCCAAGACAGGAATATTTAACTTTAAGTAAAACGAAATTATTAAAAAAAGCTTCAAATCGACTCTACATATGGCATTTCGAATGAAACTGAGAAATTCGACTGTCAAATTTTTAAAACACGCCTTTAAGTCATCAACAACCGGGGCCCAACCTGAAAATCAAAATGCTGGCACCCATTACTAGCTCACAGCCACAGGAAAGATGGAGTCGATGAAGGTGTGAGAAAAAGGTTGAAACAGCATCGCGAAAACGAATTGCTAAAACACAAACAACACCAAACCGTCTTGTTCGATAAGCTGGTTTCTGACTGGAAACTCGTCGATTTATTTTAGTAAATTATTAATAGCCTTTTCCACTTACTTTTCGACTGCTGCCTTCATAAATTTAAATCAAGAATTATGAACTAAAAGAAGAGAGTAATACATACGGGTTTGGAGTCTAAGGTGCACAATTTATCCACTTTTCCAAGGGTTCCTTTGGCTGACAGATGATCCAAGACTTGGTCCAGATTCAGGGCTGTTTTCTGGTTAAGAAGCATTGTTACTTTCTTCTGTGGTGGTTTACCATTCTTTATAATAGTGGCCAGCTTCGGTTTTATGAAATCTTTCTTGCAGTCGGCCAGCGGAAAAATATTCGTTTTTACTTCAGCCTTTGTCGGCGAGCAGCTGTCTTTTTTTTTGCTTGGCACTGACCAGTTGGGGACAGGCTGGCCGTATTCTAAATTTACAAAACAACCAGTCGAGCTGCACACATAACTCTGGCCGTATTCAATTTCGCTCACATCAAAAACTTGCTTGCCCGTAACTGCGTTGTGAACGTTTCGCACTGCGATTTCCAGCTTCAATGACAGTTCCTTAAGGAGTGACTCAAACTCTTTGTACCGCTCGGTCGAAACTGCAAGTTTTACCCCCGGGTGAAATCTGGCACCATTGCGATAAAAGCGGATCTGTTTGGCGCTCATGCTTTGGTTTCTTTGAACAAGTGAACGGCATTCTCTCGACGATCCCCGCGAATTTGAGCGATGCAGTCCGGGAGAAGGAGAACGCGTGCGGGAATGTCGAAAGCCATTTTCATCGCCATTCATTCCGTTCTCCATTTTGGCAGTTTTAGCGATGAAAGGAACCTGTTAGGAGAATAAAAAAAACTCTGAATAATTTACGATTTGTCTTTAAAATCATTTTGAACGTGACAGAAAGAGAAACTCGATTCCTACAATTCTTTACACTCGAAGACGATTTGAACTTACGTCTGTGTTCGTTTTCAAACTCGCCTTACCGAGATCCTTGTGACGCTGCTACGCTCGTCTGTCTCTGGGGAGTGAGATTAAAGCAACAATAAAAACAAATTCATATTCAATTCTGATTCGGTGTAGAATTAGCCTTCTATGGTGTACAGGTGGTTTCGGGCCCTGACAAAACGTACGACTTGGCCACAGAATCTTGACAACCGGTTCCGTGCAAATAATATAAATATGGCCGTCTGGCGTTTTGATTGGTTCACACCTCAAAATATTACAGTATTTGTAATGAAACTAAAGCCTCTCTGATTGGACGAAAAACAAACCAATTGTCATCTTAGCAATCAAACACCGATCAAAACCGCTGAAGTGATAACCACACAAATAAAACACATTTCCTGTTGAGTCTGTGTCGGCGAGCACTAAAGAATCTCAGAAAAAAGCTATGGATATTTTAACATTTTCGCACAGAAATTGGCTTCTCAGCTTCTTCAAAAAAAAAACATTAAAGGGTGAAATTCGTTATTATAAGAGTTTGGTTTAAGTATAATTTTGCTTAAAAAACAGCTCTGTTGGAAACGCTTTGTTCAACAAGCGAAATCAATAATTGAGTAGTTTTGCGACGCATACATTCGAATATCAAAACTGATGCCTTTTTTATTGTGTAGATCCGTAGATAAATTATTATGGAATAACGTAGATTCAACAATTTTAGAATTTTGAAGTGTTTCTGTCACGTAGCAATTTTTTCCAACTCTTGAAGGTTACAAGTTATTTTCTCGATCAGTTCTTTCTTGATCTCTACCACCGGAGCAAACACTTCATTGAAATCCCTCCCACTACAGGTTTCAAATTGTTTTTTCGCCTGGTCAATTTAGCTCTAAAAACAATTTCGTTAAATCTTCAAACGATAAATCATCTTTCTTCTATCGCAACTCCGCGATCCTTTTTTCACCTAGACGAGTTGCACCTGTTCGCATCCAATCCCTACTAATTTAATTCTTCAGTTCAGGTGCCATTCAATAAAATACTAAAAAATGACTATAAAAGGAAATAAAAAAATAGCTTTAAATAGACCTTACGCCAGATTTTTAGTGTTCAGCATGGATAGTAGTTTGCTTTTCATTAATTATGATAAAAGCCAAAAATGACGGAAATGTCCGTTTGTCAGTTAGATGTAGAAATGCTGCATCGGATATCTATTGTTTTCTGAAGTTGTTTTTCAATGGCATTTCTTTCAACAACTATTTTGCCATTTCTGGGTTGAAAACTACGTATGTTCTTGCATCGCTGACACCTCTGAAAGAAAAAAACCTGATAAACCCAAGCCAAAAAAGCAATTTCGTTTATGTTACAACAGATAGAAAAAAGTTTTTAATTTTCTCCATTTTGCGTTTCTGAACTGAGTCCATTCGTTTCAGTAGCAGAACGCAAAGAATCTTGTATCTTATTTGTCTGCTGACACAGCTTCAAGCTACCATTGATTAGCCGAGAGCTTAAACCCCACGATTCTTTATAAATTCCATCCTGTAATTCTAAGCGATTAATTATTCTAAGTATCAGCAGAGATACGCGCATTTGTTCCGAAATATTGTTTTTCACTGAACTATAGATTTATTCCATGTTCTGACATTTGTTTTCGTGCCGTTTTCTTGCACTGTCACCGTTTTAAATCTACTCGAGTTGTTTCAAAAGAAGAGCTTGAACTTTTCTAGTTTTATTCAAATTGTTGTTAAAAGAAATGAGCCATCTAATTTGAATTACTCGGCGCTTTCCACACGTCTTAAGGTGGCGCATAACATTAATCTCATCGACGGTCAAGGTTTAAAGCATTTGAAATTTTTATAACTCACCATAAAACCTTTATACTAAATAGTGGATTCACATCCTTTCTGCCATCAGTTTGAGTATCTGAAACACGGTCACTGTGTTACAACATCCAAAGAATTAAGCTTTTAGTTCGAGACGCTGAACGGAATAAATAAATGTTACTGGGCCGGAGTTGCGTCACAGAACGTGCCAGGTAATATGGACAGAAAAGACTCTAGTTTATCAGTACTATTAACACAAAGGGACGTGAATCTAATGCAATAACACCCATTGAGCGGGTGCTTTAACCACCAGTAACAACCTGATTATAAAACGTAAAACAATTTCAACATCAAGATTTTCTTTTTGTAACCTTCATATTTTTTGAAATATATCAAATTCTAATTCCATTGGTTTCAGTGATCTCTTTCATTTGAATCGCGTTTCAAAAACTTTGTTATTTTGCACGGATTTAACCGGAAATCGTGTTCATCATGAAAATTTTTTTTATTTTAATGAAATATTTATCATGGGAAGGTAAACGACGATTGATCAGCAGCTAAGACTTAGTTAGATTCTGGGTTTTGATAGGTATTTGTCAACTTAAGAAAAAAAACTGTCAAACAATATATTGCTCAAACTCAAACACGAAATACCGTATAATTTTCATTTGCACGGTGTGGACGGTTACATAACAACAAACTGAATCAAAACTAAAACAAACAATTTGGCAAAAGAAAAAAGAAGGAAAAGATATTCATCATTATTATTCTTCGTCAACTCGATAACTTTAAACAAAGCGACATCTCGAATCACTCGTTTGAAATAACCATATGCAACAGCAACTTTCATGGCGAAACCGATTAATGCTATTGGTCAGGATCAATCACGTGGTACCTTCTTGAACACTGCAACTTTTCATAGCGAGATCGGCAAATGCTATTGGTCAAGATCAATCACGTGGTACCGACCTGCCTGCATGGTAAATAAGCACTCACTTCAACCAGTGAATAAACCTCCTTTAAGCATGGGGAGGATGAAAGAAGGCCAGTGATGATTTTATTTGGGGGGGGGGCACAGTTTTCTCCAAACCTCAAAAAGGGGGACGGAGGGAGGGGAATGACGTTTTTTCCAGAATTTTAAACGCACGCTGGATGTCAGTATCAAGAGGGAAGATAATGATAAGTCGGTGATCAAGTCATATTCTGAGCCTGTATCCGGATCTATCCGGCCAAACTTCCAAGCCAAACCAAAGCGAGTAACCGTTCTGGCCGAAGGCACAAACTGTATGTCTTCTTCATCATGTTCATCCGAATCAAGTCCCACAGTGCGCCTTCTTTTTGCTGTTTTGCAACATTGGACACTTCTACTTCTCTTTCTGGCTTCTATCATGATACCCACTTTTCCCCAAATTATGAGTTCTCTTCCTACTACAGAAACTTTTTGGTGAAATCCTCAATCTTTTCAACACTATTGGCTGAAAATCATCCCTGCCTTAAAGAACAGCTTTAGTTTAGTTTAGTTTAGTTAAGCACGTACCTAATATAAATCGTCAGATTTGCGGTTTTTGCTGATTGTTTCTTCTGGCCTCAGGTAGTATCTACTTTCTGGGTTTGTTGGCACGGTTTGTGCTTTAGATTTGGGTTTGAGGGTACATAGATCACACTGGCACCACCTTTTCGCCTACACTCATTTAATTATCGGTAAATTAAAGGTGTATGGATATATTGATCCTAGCAGTTGACAGGACATATACCCAGTGTGCTATCTACAGAATCAAGTCTGC
>JAOBYJ020087027.1:0-10658 GCA_025403565.2 Palythoa heliodiscus
GAGCCGAAACCAATTGTGGAATTGCACACGGTTTAGGTATCCTGCTGATGAACAGTGACTGTTTCGCTATTCATTTTTAGCGACATAAATAGTTCATGTGTGTTCAGATTTGAATTCTTAGCTCATGAATAAAATGCGGATTATGCATAAATTATGACATCATCGTTCAAATATGTGCTGTGTCATCTCCTATGAATAAAAAATAAGGATTCTTTTGTTTTGGAATGGCTTGCCCAAACTTGCCCGAATATTCTTTTGCTTTGAGGGATTGCACCATCATGCGTCATGCTTCTATTTTTAGCTTGCTACTGATAATATAAGGAGCGAAGCCAAGCGGTGCTGTCATTTTAGCAGCGAGAGCAAAACAACAGCAAGTCAAACTTTTTAAGGAGAATATGGAGCAAATTATTCAAGGTTTCACTACGCTCGAAGAGCTCGATAGGTTCGTTGCCGGGAACGTTATTCCAGAGGATTTTATCCCTCTTGCTCTGGAACGTTTGGTGGACTTAAAAGCAATTGGTTTAGAGGTGTGTTTGATTATTTTTATTTTGGTTGTTTCTTTGACCAGAAATGTAACATTTTCGCTTCGTGTTACAGGAAACCTCTGAAGAAACAGAAGATACCCTCAGTCTGAACCGGCAGAACTGACATTAGATTGGGGAGATGGTTTAAAGGTAATTTCCTTGGTATTGCTTCTTTATATCTCGATTTCATTATTCACTAAAAGTTGTCTTCTGTTCTTGTAGACATTTCCAGAGGAACTCTTTGACCCCTGTCCTGAAATGGAAGCGGAGATAGACACTCTACCTACTATTGCTCAGGAAGCTACACAAACTGGAGCCGGTACAAAAAGAGTTAGCCAGGTTAGTATCATAGATGTACATTTATTTATCATCGACAGTTATCTTAATTTTACTTTCAAAACACTTTGCAAAATGATGTTCCTCCAACCAAGAAACGTCGGTTTCATTGTGCCAGTTGTGGAAAAGAATTTACTCGATTCGATAACTTGAAGCGCCACCAACCTTTATACCAAGGAGACAAGCCACACGAGTGCCCCCATTGTGACAAGGCGTTCACGAGGAAATCAGACTTGACACGCCATATTAAACAAGCTCACGAACAAAGGGCCGCCGAACGCGAATACACGTGTAATACCTGTGGTGCATCATTTCGTAACCTGGCCCCGTTAGGAGCACATCAGCAAACGGCTCATCAGCCACCAAATGCCACTGGCAAAAAACGACAGTAAACAACTCAAATCCAAGCTGGTAAGTTTGTGTGAACAAGCAACGAGTTTTCCGAAATCAAAATACGTCTATATCATTTAGAAAGCTTTACGAACAGCTGTCATGACTCAATGACTTGAAGCGTGTATGCAAATGAAACATGAAAAAAGAAAATAAACTTAAACGTCAGTGAAGCAATATTATTAATCTATTGTTCAAAAGAACCAATTAAAGTAAATTCAATAGTACGCTGATCTATATTGTTTTGAAATATACACTTCTATTATCTTTTAGATCCAATTTCGAATATCAATCAAGCGTGTAAGGGTTGAGTGAATATTACTGATAAATTTTAATGATCTAATTACTTCTAAGCGAAAGTAAAGATCTTTATAACTTTTTCAGCTATGTATTTGCTGCTAGTTTCGTTATATGAGTCTGTTTTGCTTTGTTGTGATAGAACCAACTCCTCCCGAGAGAAGCCGTAAACACGGACCACAACCAGCCTCAACACCGGCTCCTGCTACTTCTACTTGGGAAGCTGACCCGCCTTTTGCTCCCCTCTAACTGCTTCAGTCCCTCGACCCCGAGACCCGTGAGGTTTACCAGCGCCATTGGAGTCAAATCCGAACTCGCCACAGCCGTCAAAATCTAATCCTTGACTGGTACAATTTCCGACTTCACTCCATCAACCCCGCTGAGCTCCGCCAATATGCTTCTGAGATCTTTGCAGACCAGTCCACTGTTTTCAAGCTGAACATATCTTTCGGCTTCATCTTGAGAAACAACGAAACTGGAGAACTTCAGTATCACCATTCGTCAGCCAACAACAATCAAGTATTTGAGACGCCATTCCAAACCTCTAACGCCGTGGAATTTCAACAACTACTTGAAGCCCTTCAGAACTACGACTTCCTCGAATGGGCCAGACAACGGCCAAACTCCAAATGGGTCGTCCACACTCTGACTAATGTGACTTTCTTTGTCACTAAAATCCGAGGGCACCCGATAGGACGCGGAACAAATCTACCCCACTACATTGTTGAAAACTGTTGGCTTGTTCCACTGGACTGCAGTGAACAAACTGGAAAGCCTTATCAAGATGTGTTTATTTCGTTCCTTGGCCCTACATAAGGGATGTCATAAGAACAATCTGGAGAGGGACACCAAGCACTATTATGAAAGGTTAGTGTGTTTTTTATTCTATTTTTCACGTTACTGATCTTAAATATTCATAAACTGTTTTTCTGCTCACTCTGTCGTATAAACCGTTCAGTTGTTAAATACTAATCATGTTACTATTAATCACGCGCTTTTTTTTCTTTATCTATTAAACTACTCATCTTTGCTCTTTGTTTATATATTAAATTATTTAAATTTTGCTCATTGTCTGTCTATTAAATTACTTAAGTCTTGTCTTGTTTTGTTTGGCTAGCTTTGCTGCTCTGTTTTCTTTAGATGTGAAAGGTGAATGAGTTTGGATTTATTTCAACAAATGCTGTGCAATTTGTTTTAACTAAGTAAACAATATTCAAGTTTGCCAAAACTGTTTTACATAATTTACAAGATATAAATCGAATTTCAATTCGCTAAAAACAAAGGTTTATTTGTTTTGAAAACTAATTTTAAATACTAAGTAGCCACGCGTTAAAAGTTTAGTTTCATAAGTGAAATTTAAACTCCTTTATTCAAAATGATTTTCGTGATTTTTATCAGGTATCGATAAAGTCTGGGGGAACAACCTAAGAAGTTCTGTGGCGCTACCCTGGAAGAACTTTCTGACTTAGAGAAGTTGTTTGAGGTAAACTTATTTGTGTATTCAATTGAAAACACATCAGAGACAGAAGATGAAAAACCGGAAAACGTAGCAGAGAAACCCGAAATTACTGCTCGCCTGTTGCACCGTTCGCACCACCATTAAGATAGTACCATGTATCTCAATCTGTACAAGAAACACTTTTCCTACATCAAAGATATAAAACGCTATTCTAAATCCTTCTGTTGTTCACGATGCGGCAAATACTGGCAGCGAGCAAACAACCACAAGCCTCACGAACTTACTTGCGAGGCGAAAGTCAAACACCATTTTCCTGCAGTTGCATACAAAGTGCCAAACACCGTATTCCAGCTGCTAGAGAACGAGGGAATCAATATACCGGAACATTTGAAATACTTTCCACACCGAACGACGTTCGACTTTGAATGTATGTTCGATCGCAGTGAATGCCCAAATGACACTTCTAAGCTTCACTGGGAAGCGAAACAGGTGCCGTTAAGCGTCAGTGTGTGCTCTAATGTTCCTGGTTATGAACAACACAAGTGCTTTGTTTCGGACGGCGATACAAAGAAATTGGTAAAGGCCATGCTACAATATTTGATCGAAATCGGTAAAGAGAGTTACCGGCTAGTGAGTGTAGACTTTGCTGCAATATTTGAAGAAATTGACGAGAAATTAGGCCCCCAAGAACAGGAGGAGAATGAAGTTGATGAGGCTTTGTTAAAAGATAGTGAAGATAAACGTGACATAGATTTTATGAATACAGATGATGAAGAGGAAAAGATAGAAATGGAAACGGAAGAAGACCGAGAGTTTATGGATGATGATTGTGAGGCTAAAGAAGGGCCAAGTTTTTATCAAGCATTCAACATGGAGACCTGACCAAGAACGAGAACAAGTACCAGAACTGAGAACAGAGATGAATGCCGGAAAAAAGACGAAAAAAGTAAAGCCCCTCAAAAGATTGAGAGATCGTCTGGAGGAGTACTTGAAGGAGATGCCAGTCGTGGGGTTCAACTCCGGCAAGTACGAAATGAATGTGGTGGAAGAGGTTCTGTTCCCTGTCCTGGTGAAGGAAGAGGAAGTTAAGTTCACCATCAAACGAAACAATAATTTCATGTGTCTTAAGACTGAACATCTTCGTTTTCTCGATGTGACTATCTGGCTCCTGGCTTCAGTTACGACAAGTTTCTTAAAGCGTACGACTGTCCTCAGACAAAAGGATTCTTTCCATATGAATCTGTAACTTCTTTGGACAAGTTACAAGAAACGTCACTACCGCCACATGAAGCCTTTTACTCATCGCTTAAAGGTTGTAATATCTCAGTTGAAGAATACGCATACTGTCAACGAATCTGGGAAGAAAACAACATGAGGACTTTCATGGACTTAGACGTTCAGCCTTTCTGTGACGCGTTAGAGCAAATGTGCCAGTTCTGGAAAGAGAAACATTGATCTGTTAAGACAAGGCATCTCAATCTCCGGAACTACGCTGACTTATCTCTTTATGACTCTTCAACCTGGCATCCATTTCTCCCTCTTCGATGAGAAGAATAAGGACATGTATTATTTGATGAAAAAGAACATGGTAGCACGACCCAGCATTATATTTCACAGATACCACGAGAAAAACAAGACAAAAATAAGAAAAAAAGAAATGAAAAATCAAGGCAAAGAACCAAAAATGTGTCGTAAAATCAATGGATATGACGCCAATGCTCTTTATCTTTGGGCGTTGATGCAGGACGCACCAACTGGGTCCTTCACGAGACGTAGGAGAGAGCTGGGTTTCAAGAGAGAAAGTTCTGTCAAGATGGCAGATGAACGGTTGACGTGGGAGGCTAAACAGCAAAATATCACCATACGACATCGCCTCAACGATACAGAAAAACGCATTGGGGACAGACAGTTGCCTGTGGATGGTTTTCATAGTCAGAGTCGCACGGTCTTCCAGTTTCAAGGTATTATTAATATTATTTTTTATTTCACATAACACCTCACTCACCCACCCACATACACACACACCCACAGACACACAACGTTGACGGAATTTAATGAATTTCTTTATATTGTTTCCTTGCAGGTTGTTATTGCCATGGTCACAACTGCTGTTTAACTCGGGGAAAAAGCGTGAACGAAAGGCGGGAAAAACCCATGGCAGAACTGAAGGAAGAGACAGAAAAACTCTCAATACATCCGTGAAGAGGGATATGACTTGGTCCAGATTTGGCAGTGTCAGTAGAGGCACATGAAGAAAACAAACTCACAAATTAAAGAGTTCCTTGCTTCTGAATTACAACGCCCTCTCCACAAACATCGAACACTGACCAAACAGCAGATTATCCAGGCCAGGTTGTTCTGAAAGAACTTGGATATGGCTGGATCACTGGCTCCTGTTCTGGCTTGCTTTCCTTTTCTAAGAACTGTGTGATAAAACAATTCTGATGGTGAAATTGGCTGAACGTCTGTCTTAACATCTATCATCTCAGTATCCATGTGGACAGATGTACTGATGAATTGGATTGCGGCTGGCCATTGTGTGGATGGCATGGAAATCGTCGCTAATTACTATGAGAAATATTTTATTGAGTTAAAAGACTTGTTTGTTTTTGCTTTCTTCTTTATACAGCTGCTGGAAAGAAGCTTTGAAGCATGATTTATGCTAAAAGCAATCATTTAAAACTAACTATGTATACTAATTAGTTAGGGAAAGATGATTAATAACGATAATTATTTGTTAAAGAGCTATAATTTGCATGTGAAAGATTTAAAAGAGTTTCTCACAAAAACCAACTCATTACTATTTTGCTTCACACTACTGTAATAATGTACGTAACATATTTCTGTCTGGAGAGCCTCTGGAATCCTTGAATTAATTAAAGATGTGCTTTTGGCTGGCAATTTGTTGCGATTCATTACTGTTTGTGGGTGGGAGTAAAGACATTTTCATTTCAGTCATTAGCCCTTGACACAAGGTAAATTTAGAAAAATTGAAGCTTTTTCTCTTTCAAAAGACAATTACAAACATGGACTCGTATTCCTTTTATTCATCCTGGCTATTGCTAACTGCTTAATGATTGCACTAGAAAAAGGCATTGTTCAGCATAGTTCTGTTCAGTAGCTTAATGCTCTTCCTGCCCACATGAAAGAGATAAACCAAGTCAATAAACTTAGTTTTTAAGGAGGTCAGCCAAGACAAAAGAGAATACAATATCATTTCCTGTTTTAATTTAGTTAGAATAAGACGAGATATATTTTCGCCTAACTTCCCTTTACTTTATTTTTAGTTTTTCTGTAAGTTTCAAGTCTTGGCAGCTCATCTACAAAATCCAAATGAGAAAACGTACAAAAACGCAAAATACCCGCCACTTTGAATAACAGCGCTATCGAAATACACACTTTACTCCAATGAATAAATGACCTGCCAACGCGCATGAGTTTTGCTGCGCGTGCGCATATCGAAATGATCTAGCATTTGCATATCATCTTCATCTACGCGTGCGCATGCCAATTTGATCTGCGTCTGCGCGTACCAAAATCATATCCGCGTGGACATACTAAATCTACATCCGAATGCGTGCAACCTATAATCAACTCTATGATTTCGCGCATGCGCATTAAAAATAGCCAGCGTGTGGGCACATATGCGCATACCAAATTGCCTCGCGCATGCTCAACCCCAGCTGAGTGTGGGCACATATGCGCATACCAAATTGCCTCGCGCATGCTCAACCCCAGCTGAACAGCCTTTGAACACAAATGCGGATAACAAATTACCCCACGCATGCGCAAACCCGGCTGAAAGGCCATTGCGGACATATACGCATAATCGTCCATATCGTCCCAATCGTCCTAAAAGGTGTTTAGATGAGCTGGGTGATCAAATGGAAAGGCTTCAAAATGATCAAAAGCAATTCAAATGATAGTCAGACATCAGACGAGATGTCAGACGAGAGCAAATTTTTTTGCAACTCGCAACGATCACGTTCATTGCCTACGATAAAACGAGATACGTCAGCGGTTTCTCGTAGACAAAAACAAAACATGACGTGACAATCGCACGTGCAAAGTAAGCCATTTTTTTCTTTTTTTTGTGCTGCGCCGGTCGGCTGTTCTCACCTCAAAGTTTTTTAAATTGTATTTCTTGCGTGGTGGAAGGTTGCCGTAAAAAAGCAGTTTTGTCTTTGTTGTTATTGGACGAGCAGCTTGATAAAGATTTAATAGAAACGACCAAACGGGAGCGGTCAATCTGGGTGAAGCCCTGGGCAGCTCGTCGTTTGGAGAGAGGATGTTTTCACCAGGTAAAATACACGAATTTGTCATTTTGAACTTCTGGGCAACGACATACAGAAACAAAATGCTATTTACATTTTTGGTTTCAAAACAAAAAGTGAAGATTGAATAAAATTATAGCCTGTGGTTTTCATTCACAATGTTGATTCGTCAAGAAGGCGAAGGGATATTTCTGTTGGTTTTAGTATTTCTTTAGCTCCATTTGTTGAGAGATCAAGTGGTTGGAGAAGATGTGTCATGCTTTTGGGCACCATGAAACTGATAATGTTTAGTTCTTTTAGTCGTTCTTCAACTAGCTTCGATGACTGAGCTTTAAATGCATCCCAGATCAAAACAGTTCTGGCGTTCTCGTCAAGGCTGAGCTTTGCCTAGGTTCGCTGAATGTAGGGGTGAAGAACATCATTTATCAATCGCAAAGTTTCCTTTTCGTTGCTCCAATATTTCTCGTTGTAGGACAAACAAAACCCTTCTGGAGAATTTGTGGCTGGCAAAGATCTAGCTTTTTTACCTCGACAGATTAACTGGAGTGGTAAAACAGATTCATCCAGTGTTTCTGCTAAAGTGAGAGTCATGCCCCGTTTGTCACTTCCTCCTTTCTTCGCCACATGTTTGGAATTGGTTTCTGGCATTCTTACATTCTCTGTCAGGACAAATTTTGACAGTGTTTGATCTACATTAATAATAAGCTGATCTGGAATGCTGTATGTTGAAACGGCTTCTGCAACTTGACTAAGAAACCGATATCGCGTTTCCAGCCATAATTTTCGAGTAACAGTCGGTCGGGAAGTAGTCGCAGTTCTATGTGTGAGCCCCATTCTGGTGTACAGAGATTGCACCCAGCCATTAGTAATGCAAAATTAAAGGTACTGGCCATATTTTGCCAGATCGCTCTTGATCAGACCCATCAGAACGAACACCATACAAAACGTGTCTATTTATGGTACCAACGGCAGTTCTTAAGTTTATGACAAACGAGCAGAGCTTAAAACCCATCTCATCTGGTAACAAAAGCGGCCTCCCGCGCTTTGTTCCGATTTGCACATTTTGCGGCGTATAGTAATTTGCGGTGTGTTCTTTAACTGCGACCGGTACTTAGTAAGCCAGCCACGGACAGTACTTTCTGTTAACTTGGGAAATTCTTTTCTAAACCTGTTCACAGCATTTGTCGTTCCGCAGTGATTGGCATATTTGGCAATCTTGCATTTGACTTCTTCCTTGTAGGTGACTCTCTTGCGCTTGCAGTTGATACTTGCAGCATTTTTGATTTCCAAGGTCACATTAGACTGCTCTTCACTGGAAGGTTCAGTTGCGTTTGTTGATGGAAGCCGCAAATTCGTAGCTGAGCTTTCATTAGAAAAAGTTGCTTTCTGGAAATATTGTAACAAAAACATTACCGGTCCTACTTGTTGTTCGGTTGATCGGGCACGTGAAGCAGATTGAATTGAAACATGAGCTGTGTTGACAGTGGTACGCTAACAATCAATGCTTTCTTTATTGAGACCTAACACTTTGCTGTCGCACTAGGAATACCGGTAGTTTTCAGTGCAGCAAAGATGGCAGACGCAATACAGTCATTTGAATTTACAACTGGATTACGTGATTTTCATGTGTATTCAACGACAAAGCATTGGAAGCCATATCTACAGCAGAAGATAACATTTAAAAGAGAACATAACAATGTTCATGATCAATTTGCAGTGTCAGGACTGGTGACGTTGCGAGGAACATTGGCGCCTGTTGTTGTTGGTCATGTACCAAAAGAACTGAGCTGTTATGTTGGGTATGCTTTACAACAAGGAGCCATATTTACAGGAAGAGTTATTTCAGTGAAGCCGAAAAGATCGCCTCTAATTCAAGGAGGCCTTAAAATACCAGTGGTCATTCTGTCCAGTGGAGCAATACGAGGAGTCTGGCGATTTTGATCAAAAGAACAAAGGAAGTCTCACACTCTGTCGAGAAAGACTATGTTGATGATTCAAAAGCTACCTTGGCCGAGATCAAAGGAGAAGATATTAACATTACTTTTGACAGCGACAGTGATGAAGACGAATTCGAAATATTGTAAACTTTTGCCTTAGCTTTTGTAAAAGATGAAAAATAAAGGGTAAATGGAACAAGGAAAGCTTATAATTAATTTTTTCAAGTGTCAAGAATGTCTGGACAGGTTCCAGAATTGGGGTTAAAATACTGGAAATTAAGAGCGCGGAAATTAACGCTGCACTTAATTAACGTCGCGGAAATTGACGCTCAACAAAAATAACACGACTTAAATTAACGAGAATTCTAGCAATTCGCGTTAATTTCATGCAGCGTGAATTTTTATAATAAGGTAATTCGAAAACATTTAAAATTATTATAAATATTGTGCAGGCTTAAAATTATACTTTTATAGAAGCGTGTGTACATGGAATTAAATATGTATACACATAAATAAGGAGAATTTGATTTCAACAGTGTCTACAGCACTAATCTGTTAGTATGCTGTCATTGCATGCATCTGAGAATATCACTGATCTATATAGTAATATCATTGTGTCAAGTTTCAAATATATACCTCTTTTAGGTTGTAATAAAAGGCAGCCAATGTTGAAAGACTTCTTAAATTGCCTCTTCCAGGAGTTATCGAGCAACAGCCTATCGTGTCCTTATTCAGTGGTTTTTTGGGTCCCATGGATGGAACAACACTAGGCCACTGCCAGCATGTGTTTACCATGAAATTAGAAAGAGGTTCCGTGCAGCCATAAACAGAGGCTACTTGCCAGCAGAGCAACCCCAGTGAACAGTTGACAATATTTAAAATGTTGTTACACTAAAAGCAATGCTGCATGTTCTTTCTGAATTTTGTATCAATTTTTAATTTTTTTTATTTGGAAATAAAAAATTATATGTTGAGGTCCAAGACTCACTTTCTTTGCCATCCTGTTATCACGATCGCTATGAGTTTTTGCATGCTCTGCCACAGTCACATCAGTTGTCGGTACTGCACCTCACTCAAAAACTCGTTTTTCTGCAATTCTCTCTTTATATGGAACATCAGGCTGAAGGACAGCCATGCTCAACCTGTGTAGCAGCTGGATTCAAAGTGCACCAAGCACAGAGCAGAATTAGCAAGAGAAAAGAATGCTTTTCAGTGCATCCCCTGGAGACGACTGCTCACAGTCGCTGACAGAAAAAAAACTTCCTAGCAAATATCGAATGAGAAGGATTAGGATTGTATTCAATTTACTCTAACTCCTACAATCGTGCATCATGTAACTGTAATATTGTAAAAAAGTAAATCGCTTACTGGAAATGTAAAATCCTGCAACATTCACGACGTTGCGGCCGTAATCTACGGCCTTCATCAGGTTACTGTTTGT
>JAOBYJ020087244.1:0-10657 GCA_025403565.2 Palythoa heliodiscus
AACCACTGCACCATCACGACAACCCTGCTGGCAACAGAGCAATCGATGAAGTCAGTAATTAGCCACGGGTTTTCCCCGGCGTTTTTATATTCAGGAACAAGACAAACATCGGATCATTCGAGAATGATTCACAGGCTACCAGCTTATAACAAATTATATTTTTGTATCCACGAGGCTGGAAATCCAACGATATAGTCACTAGCTAGTAGGATCCAAAGCATACACAACGCTTTGCTAGACAAATGTTTTTAAAAATGAATCCACGGGAACAGCGACAGAGAACTACTAACTGCTCCTTTTTTTTAAAGAAATATCATATATGCCGTTAGTGGGATTCGAACCCGCGACCCCCAGGTTACTAGTCGGGTGTGTACTTCGAGGTCAAAATTACGGTGGTCCAGAAGTGTAAAACACAAATAACAAGTAAAAAGCACAAAAGACGTTTATTGAAACACATAACACACTTTATTGTACATAAAACACGCGCAGAAAGTCTAAAACATGCACAGAAAGACGAAAACACGCACAGAAAGTCAAAACACACACAGAAAGACAAAATACACACAGAAAGACAAAAACATGCACAGAAAGACAAAACACGCACAGAAAGACGAATACATGCACAGAAAGACAAAACACGCAAAGAGAGTCGAAAACACACACAGAAACACAAAACACGCACAGAGAGTCGAAAACACACAAAAAGACGAAAACACGAACAGAAAGACAAAACACACTCAGAAAGAAGAAAACACTTAAATTCTTAAATTCGAGCTTAAACAAAATATTTACTTACTACTTACACACAGAGTCGAAAACACGCACAGATGAAAATATCCAGAGCGTCGAAAACAATCAGGAGACTGGTTTCTATATTTTAGCTGGGCCGAACACATACAAATGTTGTACTCGACTACAATGATTTCATCAGGAACATTTGTATTTGCATACTGACAACAGAAATCGTAAAACTAACTTAGATTGCAATAAAAACTCTCGTACTACATAATTTCTTTACAAGACGAATTCATGTTGATGAAATTTTGATACTTTAGCGGCTGGGGAGAAAACTGATTTAGACTATGGCTATTGAGTAGCGTCCAGTTTTCTGGCATATTAAATATCAGCTCAGGAGACTGGGACGGTGTTTTGTTTCTTTGGCAGGTGATCGTGACAGAGCGCGTCTTTTGTTACAGAACGGTCACAAAGGCCTGTTGACAATTGTTGCTGTGCGCCGAAGAAGAAAGATTCAGATTTCGTTCGCTTCATTCGACCGCAACAATGCTCCCTGCTTCGTGTGTTATACCGTCTGCCACATTTAAAATGGCAAATGACCTTCGCCGAATTCTTGGAGTAAGTAAAGTCATGTTCGATAATCGAAACTGTCCGATTTGCCTAGATGAATTTGACGAGCCCAAATGCCTTCCTTGTGCCCACAGTTTTTGTTTAGAATGCCTCGAAAAGGCAGTGGATGGCTCGACGATTCGGTGTCCGTTATGTCAAAAGGAATGCGAAATTCCTAGTGGTAGTACGGTGGCCGAACTGCCCATCAACCCAGTGCTAGTGCAACTGCTCGACAGTTCTCCAGGCTCGGGTGCCAAACAGCGCATCAGGGAAAAAATTGAAAGATATCGCCAAGATGTTGGGAATTATTGTTCTGACAGGTACCAGGCTTTCAAACAAGAAAGCGAAGCAATGCGCGAAAACTCTGACCTGAGGAAGAAAGAAATTCACGAAGCTGCGACAAGACTAGTCGAGGCCATTAAACACCAAGAAGAAAATCTCTGCGCCGATGTCGACGATTTTGAGAAACGTCAAGAAGAAATGCTCCGAAATAAGTGGACAGCAATAGAAGGCCATCAAAATAGCTTTGAAAGAGAGGCTAGCCGTATCGAGGAAATGCTGAAAAGGCAGGACAAGAGCGCTATTCGTAAGCAAAGACAAACCTTCTCACGGCAGCTAAAAGAAGCAAAAACGAACTGCGTAAAGGAAGTTACTATTGAAGGCGAGTTTCAGGTTTGCAGAGCAAAGTTCGTTCCATGGGATGACGTTGCTCAAAAAATTATGAGTAAAAGTTTTGGAACACTAACATTCGAAACAGATAAGAGAGGAGTTCGAAAAGCTTTTGAGACCCTCAGAAGTCGTCTCCCTTCGCGAGATTCATTTATCGGCTTTAGATCAGATGGAACGGACAATGGGGACTCGACGACAAGCAAGGGCGCAGATAATGGAATCTGATGACAATGACAATGTCTTGTATTTATTTAACCAATATTTTAAAACTCACAAGCAACAAATTTCCTGCTCCGGATTTTAAGCAAAGCGGTTAGGAATGTTATTTCGAAAAGGCGATCGCGATACTTAAAGTCGAGAGGTTTTAACCAGAAAAGAAAGGAGCCTTTAGTATTATCTGTCTTATATTTGCATTTTTCTTAAGATGTCAGATGTTAATAATATTCCAGATTTACATTGGTTTGTTTTTAAAGGGATCAGATCACCAGCTACCCAGTTGAGTCATTCATGTGTTTGACGCTGTCACAAAGCAGCAGAATAAAAACTTAAACTTCCTGACCTGGAAAAGAAGTAGACACACATAAAAAAAATGTTGGTTTTGATAGCTCTACCGTCTTCCAATTCAGTTTAAGGCACCTGAGCTTTGACAGGGAGAAATGAATAACAGTTTGTCAAATTCACTCATTCATCTATTGTCAAAGGTAGGAAAAAGCAAAGACAATTGCTGGAAGAACATAAGCGAATTTTCAAAACAAAATTTTGCGCTTAAAATAATTGCAATTTTGATTAAAAAGGTTTGTAGATCTACAGAATTTTTTTTGAGTTGATGTAGTTTCTGTGTTGGTCTAACAACAGATATCACTGTCTAAAGTCTAAAGATTTTGTCCAAGATACATTGACTGGCAATTAAAAAGACTAGGATATTTTTGAATAACCAAAACAACATAATGTAAATTTAAAGTTTGAATTTCACGTGATAATTTAACTTGGACTTTGTATAGTGAACTTTGAAATATTAGCAGAAAAAATATAAAATAGATAAGAAAAATAACTGAAAAAGACAATTGTACTGGGATCGGGTTTTGCATAAATGATTTGCTTATGTAACATAACGGTACCTGTAGGTAAAAATATTTTAGAATATATGTCACGGATGGGTCGTTAACAACTTTATTTTTATTGAAAAAAAGGTGTTTGAATGACCAAGCATTTTTATTTTTGCAGTGGTAATATTTTATGAAAAGCTGTTGTATTACATTTGTTTTAAAGCTACAAAAATAAGACGGAAATAAACTTTGAAAATCACTCTGTCGATTCGCTCTTGTTTGGGAACACGATCGAAGGAGTCAGGGCAAGAATTTTGACAATTATTAAACAAGATTAGTTAGATATAATATTACAAAAAAACATAAAATGTATATGAGTTCTTTTCAAAAAGTAAATGTATTCTTTTCAGGAACTGTAAATTTTCTTTTTTACCCTGGAAAATATCCTTTTCTCAAACCCTTTTCTTTGAAAATCTGAAGAATAAATTAGCGACGACATTTTCTTTTTGTTGATCTCAAGGCCATACATTTCAGTTACAAAGACGGTCTTGTCATATTTTACTTTTAAATCTCTACTCATGGTATATATTGGCCGAAGTCCACTTTTTAATTGTATTTTTTGAATAATTTTGTTTTCAAAGGACGTTTACAAATACAATACCTGAAATTTGTCCAAAATGAACAACACTTTAATATGAGTCATTATAAAATGTCAAAAACCGGCGAAATACAAAAATGATTTCACTTTTCCGAATTTAATATTGGCTGGTTTAGTGGTTAATTTAGCTGCAACTGGCCACTCTGTTTTGTCGTTAAAACAAAAGTAGTTCGTTTCACTAAGAGTTTTTTTTTTATTTTCAAATCCGGTAATTAAAATAGCAAGTTTGTTTTTCGCGAGAAAATACGAATAAGTTTTTGTTCTTTCTAAAATCTGTACCTCATTACAACCTGCTTTTTGTTACTGAGAACCAATAGAATTTGGCCGGCTGAAACTCATTGTTTTTGACGACAATTTTAGGCTCAGATGTTTTTATAAAATTGTCTCTAAATTGGTATCTGGTTGCATTCACTGATTGCTGAAGAATGACAAGGCGAAGGGGCCATTGTTGTGGACGCGCAGACATGCTTTGTTTATTGTCAAATTTAAAACCTTTGTTTTAAAAAAATCGACTGTAGCGTAAGTTTGTGAGCACTGATCTTTATTCGCGTAACAACCTTGGCCACTCTTATGTTGTTCTTAACTTGAACACTAACTTGAATCTTGCGGTTTTCTTGTTATATTTTCAAAAATGTCGTTAATTAGCACAAAACCTTCGGCTCTCAACAATATTACGGTACCACTCGGTGTCGACAAAACCAAGATTGGATCATCGGATCGGATCGGATCATAGATAGCTGTTCAACAGTTCAGTCGCCGAAACAACAGTTAGCGACGAGCTGTCATCCTACCAAAAAGTTATAATTAAAGAAGACAAACCAAGCAACGATAGTGAAGAAAACCAACCATACTTTTAAGTATTTAAAAATAAGATCCTCCCACAAAAGCCACTTATATCGTACAAACGAGCACACCCCCTCAAAGACGTGCTTGTTTTATTAAAGCAAAACTTCAAACACTACGTAATAACAAACAAAGAAAGCAAAGTATGGGAGTAAAGCGCCAAAATATAAATGATGTAAGTAAAGCCGTGTGGGCCTGTCACATGACTATAATATTTTATATTAAAATTATTATTTTATAATGTTTTTTTCTTGTATTTTTTTCCGTGATCCGATCCGGTCCGATGATCCGATCCATATTTTGTTGAAACCGCGGTACCACTTAGAAGGCCTTGTCTCAAACTGAAGTGCTCTGTTTATCAGTGCAAAGGCTAAAGAAGTTGTTTTAATAAATTCAAAAATTTGATTTGCACCAATTGAAGTTTTTAAGGCGCTCTTTATGTGCCGCATCTAACACAAATAAAGTAGAACTATAGAATTTGCTCATCAGAATGGTGCACACGAAAAGTTTGACCTTTGAAACTGGCATTATAATTTTCAATGGATTGTTTCTGTCTTCTTCTTCTTCTTTTTGGTTCAATCTCTTCAGATGATTCTTTCAAAGCTCAGGCCTTCCAGATAATTTCACAAAAAATTAAATGGGACAAGTCATCTCAAAGCAGACAAAGCCCTTTTGTGAGCAAGCTTGGAGTCGCCGTTGTTGATTGTGTGAAGAAAACCATGTCTATGGCTCCAAATGCCTACGGCAACATATATGTAGTGGTGTAGTATAAACAGGCTATCACGAGTGGTGATACAAGGAAGTGGCAGTCACGTGCTAAACGTGGCAATCATGCTAACTGCTGAAATGGTGTTTCAAGGAGACAGTCACGCGAAAGCTGAGAGTAGTGCCTTTTGGAGTGGTGACTGAGCGAGACCTAGAGAAATATTGGAAGAAATTAAATCAATTATACAAAAGTTTTAAACCCACTATTACAATCAAAATGAAAAGAAAATTTAAAACTGTGTTTTGTCTTTTAATGTATTTCGTGGGAATATTGGTCATTTCCATCTTTATATTCAAATGTCACATATCATAGTTTGTGAGCGCCTGACTTAATAAGTAATTAACATGCACTCTCCTGTTTGAAGCATCTCTTCAGCTTAAGCCAAGGACATGCAAGTAAGATTTTCAAGGAAAGTTTGCGAAGAGGCTAGATCAGATGGATCAAGAGAAGATCGAACCCACATCGCTAACACGTCGTATTGTTTTTTGCCGCTTTTGATAAACTCTGAGTGATATAAAAGTTAAATAAAAAAATCAGAACAAAAACCACTCTAGTTGGCATCAAAAGCTGTAAGTATCGTATGAAATGGTTGTAGTTTGGGCTTGACCTCTCTTTGACCCAGCTCATCTCGTACTTTCCTCAAGTTTTAAGTTTAACCGCAAAACGTTTTTATGCATAGAAACTAACAAAGAGGTCCATTGTCGGTGCGACCTGCATGCAACATGCCACTGCATGCTGAGATATTGGGATTTTATTCAGTGGACAACTAAAATCATAGACATAGGACAAACTGATGAAAAATATTTTTTGCTTTGGTGAAACTGATGAAAAATACTTTTTGCTTTGCTGAAACTGATCAGTGACAAATATTTTTTGCTTTGCTGAAACTGATGAAAAATATTTTTTGTTCTACTGCTTTTGATCTGCCAGCAGTGGAATGGTTAAGCCTGAGCAACAAGCATGTGGAATACTTTTCCAAAATAAACATGAGCGGCAAAAATCACAAGGTGCGCATACAGTATGCGTTTTGCTTACGTAACGGGCTAACTTACCAAGGCTGGGGGGATTACCCCACACGGTGAAACACTCATTAGTTTTAATAAGAGTTCTTTCCATTCAAGAACCGTACGCGCAAAATTTCTGAAAAATAAAATTTTCTAAGAATTATGCTCAAGCTAACGTTCGCATGTTTAGTCCAATACTTCAAAAATTAAAGTACCGCACAGTCAGAGATTGGATAGACGTTTGCATCTGTACGGGTCTTGGCATGTTCTACTCATATTTGGTTTGTCACTTTTGGCTAGGTTAAAATACGCTACTACAAATCCTTTTGGAACAGTACTTAACTAACTTTAATGAAATATGTTAAGAGCTACCGAAGGCCTAGTTCAAACGTCGAACATCATATGGGCCGAATCTATTGCAAATTAGGTAGAACTATGGAATTTGCTCATACTTAGCGATTCGGCATGCGCAGATGTGAAGTTCGAGGTTTTTACTAGGCCTACAAGTATACATAAAATATGCGGTACTGTAATAAGTATTAAAAGATAAGTATAGTTCAAAAAATTAAGCCTGCATGTGTACCTGTATAGCTTCTTTGGTATGCGGTAAAAAGATTGGGGATTGCCCCTGACCAGCATGTGGTTATTGCAATGACCAAAACAACAATAATTCAAAATCTTGTTGTTATCATTCAAGTTACAATTCACGTTCTCCAAGGCTAAGTCACCGTCTATGTACAAAATAATTTAGTTGAAAAATACATCTATCAGCTCAGTGTAAACTAAACTAGAGGATAAAAAACTGTGAGCGAAAGGTTAATGGACTTTACACAGTGTTATTATTATTTAAAAGAATGGTGAGTCTGTGATTTTCGCAGCTAAATAGGGCACAACTTTTTCCACGTATCTCCAGGCAGACTTGAGAGACGGAATAATATTGATTTAGTTCCATACGGAAGCTTCAAAAACTAATCATAATCTAGACGTTTCGAAATTTTTCGGATTTTTTTGCGCCAGTTTTTTCAGTATATAGAAAATCATGGATACTGTTTTGTATCTAAAACAACACACACAACCATTCCTCATACCAAAAGATGACATGAAAGCTGTCTTGAACAGTTGTTTCGGCTATTTTGGTCCTCATCAGCACGACACAGTAAACAGTGACACACTGGCTCAGGTTCCCAATTTGGGTGAAGCTTAGTGCATGGGGGATAAACTTGGGATGTAGCTGAGATTAAAGACAGGCCTGTTTTATACGAGCTCATAGTCAAAGTAACTGCACTTTTGTATTCTATAAGCCATTTGTCACTTTTGAGAATCTGTGAAAATGCTGAAGACCAAGCAACCGCCCCATAGTAATTCAGTGGGAACCTACCGTCGAAATCAGTTTCAAAAACAGTGTGAGGAAGCTATTGTCATTGTTGATAGGCTTGTCCGATGGTGACTGGAATTAACGAAGCTGTCCATAGTCCGAAAAAGGTCATTTCGGCCATTGAGTACTCACTCATCGTCCATTTGCACCACACCTTCACTTGCATTGTTCACACCTTCGTAAACAGTGGCATAACCGTAACAATCTCGTACATTCCCGAATGGTTACGAACACAATCCGAAGTTTTGAGTCACACGTCTCCGGCTCACAGCGTCCTTTGATCTCGAAGCCGGTGGTCACATATATCGGTCGACGCCATCGACGGCAGATGTAAAATATATATTCCAGAATGAAGCTGATCTTCTAATCAAAGCTTATTCATTTCTGAAAGCCTTTTAACTTTACTTTAGAATTTGGACGATTAACTGAAGTAGCAGACTAGTTAAAATCTTCAAAACATAGACGACAATTTTAAGGTTATGAACAAACATGGACTCCGCTCGTGTGGTGTGTACAAAATTCTTGTGCAGGCTGTAACGCCTGTTATAATGGTGAGACATCTCGCCATTACAACACGAGGGTAAGAGAACATTTGAAAACGGATAGGGACTCTCACATTTACAGACGCTTTTAGTGTTTAAAAACAGCTCTGAAACATGTCGCTCAGTCTGCGATGAACACTGTTTTAAAATAATTGATCAGGCCTCATCTTATTATGATTTGCAAATCAAAGAAGCGTTGCATATCCTATGGGAAAAGCCCTCGCTGAATGTTCAAGTTAAGCATTTCTATGTCAAACTTGCATAGTAAATTCCACTATTGTATTTGAAACAATTCTATTTCTATCTCTATTGTTAATAATTTTCCTATATATACATACTATTATCCAGTTTATTTAACACTGACGAAGGCAGAAGACGCTACCGGTGTACAAGTTCATAAACTTAAAATTGTCGTCTATGTTTTGAAGATTTCTGGAGTACTGTATATAGAGTGTTTTGGGAACAGACTCTCGAGTAGTATGACAATGATTCTCGAGTTTTGAATTCTTTGTAGAAAGCACATGCAGCTACAATGTTTGTGCAAACAAGACCAGTTGTGAAGGATGTCTTCACAATTATAAAATCACTCATTGCATGTGGTGCGAGTCTCAACAAAAGTGTCTTGAATCTGACGCATACGTGGTGACATTTCCATATGGCCAATGCCTTGAATGGAAGCAGCATACGTGTGAGAGTGAGTACATGTTCTTCCTAAGGATTTAAGAACCGTTAGCTTTAATTTAAAATAATATTTTTAATATAATTTTTTGAAACGTTTCTCTGGCGTTGTTCAAATGTTTTGTACCTATAAAACTTATGTCCCAATGTCTGGGATTATACTCTAGCCTTCATCAGACTTAAATAGGGATAGTTAATGGTCCCTTAAAAAACGAAAGCCTCGGCAAAATAGAGTTAGCTCTAGAAATCTCTTTATATTTGTTACCATGTCTTGAAGTCTCGTATTTTTTGTTACTTCCTCTGTCTCGGAGTCTCGTATTTTCCTTGAATTTTTTTTATTGTAAAATCTAAGTCTCGGATTATTCATTCCTTTCAAAACTCTCGGGCTCTGATTTTAAATAGGTTGTCTCGGACAATCTCGGATTTACCAGTGACTAGCCCTTTAAATATTAGCTATAGTTTCTAAGTTTCATTTGTAATTCAGTCAGTGAATTCATGCTGAAGGCATTGAATTTATTATTGTGAATAGCCCTTTTGATTTCCTGTGCTATGATTTCAACAAAATTTTCTAGCTACCGTTATGTTATTTTTTGTTGTCAAGATATCAAGTGTTCTCAAATGAAGACGTGTAACGATTGTCACACTCTCCCCGGTTGTGGATGGTGTGACGACGGTTCTGGCACTGGATTGGGCCAGTGTATGGAGGGAGGTGACGATGGACCACGGGCCCGTACGTCCAACACCACCCTCAACAAGTGTTCAAAGAGTAGTTGGTACTTTGTAGAGTGTCCACGTAAGTTCCTTATTCTTTCTTTTGTTTCAGTCTCTATTTTATGGTCTGTTAACATATTACAGCAAGAAATGCATCGTGTAACACCGACTTAAAGGAAGCTCATAATATGCATAAGTACACTTAGATTTTGGTAACTTTATTAAGTGATACCAGTTTATTTTTGTCCAGTTGCCACTAAGTAGCTTATCATTAGCCGAGTTAGGTAACACGATAATAAAGCTTGATATTTCACTATCACTATTATTACCATTAGCATTACCATAACCATAAATTACCATTACCATTACCATTCTTATTAGCATTCCATTCCATTCCATCATCATCATCATCATCATCATCATCATCATTATCATTATCATTATCATTGTAATTGTCATTATCATTATCATTATCACTATCATTACCATTACTATTACCAGCGCCTTTCAAACAACTTATTCGCGTTATAACCAAAAAAACGAGTTAAACATAATAAGCTAACACTGATTTGCTGATCAAAAGTGATCAACTACAAAACATTACTTGAGTCCAACAGTCAATCACATGAAGGCAAAACTGACCAATCAGTAATCGCAAACTAAACTATATTATTATTCAATTAACACACAATTCTCACTCGACACTGACGTGGACATCTGCACAGGTTGTCGTAACGTCATTCACTACCACCAGCAACAGACCTTCTCAGGACTACCCTAACCTGGATGATCTTACAACATGATCTACTGTTGTAGCCAATTCCACCAGCAACAGTCTTTCTCAGGACTACCCTAACCTGGATGATCTCACAACATGATCTACTGTTGTAGTCAATACCACCAGCAACAGACCTTCTCAGGACTACCCTAACCTGGATGATCTTACAACATGATCTACTGTTGTAGTCAGTACCACCAGCAACAGACCTTCTCAGGACTACCCTAACCTGGATGATCTCAC
>JAOBYJ020087461.1:0-10646 GCA_025403565.2 Palythoa heliodiscus
GTTCGCGGGGGGAGGGGGGGGGGGGGAGGAATAGGGAGCTCCACGGCTCCCCTAACACTTTTATCCCAAACTAATACCCTCTTAGATTCAAAATATTTGCCAGGTTTAATGCGTTAAATTCCGCCGCCATCTTTTTCATATATATCAAGTAGTTAAAAAGCCAGATAACTTTTTCTTTGTCAATGGATTGTTATTAATTTACAAAAGATGCAATAGTGATTGAAAAAGAGCTATAAACACGATACTGACAGATGTTGTATCACAAGAAAATTAAACCACTGCGGTGGTGTTTATTGCTTACTTTACAACCGCAATCACGTTACTATGGTGACAATTTTCCCTTTTGCATGATGCTGCTGAAAAGTGATGAAGCCCCTAAATCCTATGAGGATACTGATAATGTGGCCATTTCTAAATTTACCTTACCTTTTGAGACAAGCACACTAAGTGATTTTAACAACTAATTCAGAAGTTGAAACATCGGGGTTTATTTTTATCATTGCGGTCAGTTTTTTTTTCACTTGAATCAGCTTTTATAAATTACCGATAGTGCGCAAGTTGATACAGTCTAACATGAAGTAGTGCTAAGAGAAAAGCAACTTACCGAGAACGTGTGTCCACACACAGACAACAAATACAACAGCCAACTTCATATCTTCGGAGCAACGAAACTTCATTATCTCTGTTTTCTGAAATAAAAGTTAGTAGAATTGAAAGTTGTGGGTAAAGCCATCGGCACAAATTTGATTCAAGGGGCCACGTGGCACAGTGGTTACGGTACAGGATGTGAATGTGATTAATCATTATGGGGGGTCAATTAAACGCTTAGTAAACAGTCAACCAAACTGTCTCCTGCCAGCTGTGTTCATGTGTTTTACTGTCGTGCTTGATGACATTAGCTTCTATATAGCACTCAATAATTCGATGTTTTACGAAAACAGCACTAGGTTGTGAGTAAAGTTTCATCGCCGCAGGATGTTTAAGCGAAACTGACGTTTTTTCGAGCATTAGCCATTCCTCGGAGCAATAGTTCGTCGGAGCAATGCAATGCAATTGCTTCGAAGAAGGGCTAACGATCGATACGTTAGCTTCGCTCAAACATCCTATTTTCGTAAAACGTTTTACTAACTGGCCGACGCACTCAAGAGTTTTATCGAGCTAAAATATAGCTGTTTATTTTATAAGGGACGAACCATTTGATATTTGATGGGGATGGGGGAGGCCGGGGGGCAGGAGGAAGGGTTGCTAATTTTTTCTACTCGATTGTTTTGTGCGGCCAGTTTTTGCTGCTCGATTTTTAACACGTGACCGTGTGCGATTTTTTTTTCTGAGATTAATGTTGATGGTTTGATTTTTAGGCCGAGTTTGCTCGAGTTTTTCTCGACCGGCTCAGTTCGGTTGCTTGCACGAAGCTTCTCTTAGGAGCTCAGAGGCTTGATCAATTTTTTTTGGGGGGGAGGGGTGAGGAATTAGCTACCCCTTGTCATCAAGTATCAAACTGTCCGTCCCTAAGGGCACCCATAAAAAACAACATTAAAACTGTTTTTGAAACTGGGTAAAAATGAGAAGTTATCTATTCCTTTTTTTCCCATCAACAGTTAAACGTAGCCACAAGTACTTCCCCGCAAAATCATAGAACACGTTCCCAGCCAATTTTTCACATTTTTCATTTTCCCTGACGGTGATTGTTTTCCACCCATTTGCACACCTATTCAGTTCAGCGATTTTTCTTCCTGCCTTTTTAAACCTCTTCCCGCTTAGCAATCAATCAAAATTCTTTTGCTGAGGAACAAACAATTTGAGTATTAAGTTAATGTTTTATCAAGGAAAAAACTATACATTGAATGTAAATTTGTGGCAAAGCACCAAACGTTCTAGTGCATTAAAGAGTGGATAATTTTTTCAACTCACCAAATATAAAATCCGGCTAAAGTTAGCTCTTAAAAAACTCTCTTAGGTCCTACAACTGATGTCGAGCAAAAAAAGTTGTCCAGTATGAAAATAAGGAATTTATTTTACCTTCTACCATCAAAAATGGGATAAGGATTTTGAAAACAAGAAACAACAGAACTTTTGGTGTAAAAATGCAGATGATTTGAAAACAAGATTCACAAATGTAGTTCATCTTGTAGCTGTTAATTTTAATATTAATATTAGTGTATGGTATCTTTCGCTAATCACAGTTGTCTGCTAAGGTGTGTCAAGCCTTTTCTTAGAATCTTTGTAACACTTATGTTTTTAAGACCTATGAAAATATTAATTATAATTGGAAAAAATGTTAAAAGAAAACAGTTGGAATATGTGTCATCACGAAAGGTCTCTGGGATCCGTTTTTAATGTCCAAGCTCCGCCGGTTACTAAGTACTGAATTAATCAGCCACTAGATTTTGATATTAGTGTACTGCATGCGTTTCAAAAAAAGGATCATTCTCTGCTGTTTATCAATTATTTCTATAAGCCCTGTGAAAAATTCGCTATGACTATACTCTGCCTCTATCTAAGGCGAAGTGATAAAACAAAAGGCACAGCCACAGGCACATTGTTAAAAAATCACAAAATCTGAATAACGAAGCTCCGGCCAAACGACTAAGTTTCAAAACAAACATTCTGAGGTTTTTACGCTGAATTTGTTCACCCTTTTCTAAAATTCAGAACTCGGAATAGATTAGAAGAAAATTTTACTGCTAAAGGTAGAAACTGAACAGTGTTTTATTTATATCCACTCGAAAATCGAGACTTGAAAATGCCATTGCGTGGCGACTGGTTTTTTACTCTATCTTGGAAACACAGCAAATCAAAATTAAAAAACTGAAGCGTGTGATTAACTGACAAAAGCCATAGCTCACAGAGATGAAAGTAATACCGAACTTGTTGAAACAGTTATTATCTTCTGCCATTAAAAATTGTTTTTGTTGAGCAAAGGGTATCTAGCAAAGCTTTTGCAGTTAATACAATTACAAACGTTACGAAAGGTTCTAAATTTTTATTCTCTATCAAGTCTACGAAAAGTTATCGTGCCCAGTTCACGAGAAATGACATTAGAATTTATCGAATTCTCCACAATTGCTTAAAGATCTGTTTTCATGGATCACGGAATCTGGAACGCAGGATAGCAGTTGTTGTTTTGCCAGTTCATGTGGTCGAGGCATGACATGTGCATTTCTATTATTTCAATGCCTTTACTCATCGCGAAACTAGGAAGGAAAAGAAGATTTAAAAAGCAAACAAACTTTTAGTTGTAATAGCAAAAGGTCTTAATAATTGGCGCATAAATATTGGCATGAAAACGTCTATTTCTTTCACGAGTTTATCCGACTCCATATTTCAAAGAATAAATTAAGCATTTCCAAGCGAGGGCTGGCGATAATATTTCCTCACGTATATCACGGAAGAACTTTTATCGGTTCGTTGAATCATAGTTAGTAAAATGGTTGAATGCTATGGAGAAAATGGTTTTATGGACATCATGTGTACAGCTAAGTAACCGAACCATCGAACATTTGACAAGGATATGTCTTTTTAAATTAATTTTAGATTTATACGCACTGGAATTAACATTTCATCATTGCCGATAAATTCCAACACTTTCTCAGTGGAGATCGTCTGAAGCTGCAGGTTGTAATTTGCACCCTTTTTTAAACACGTAGGTGTAAAATCCGCTCAATCCGGGAGAGGGGAATGTAAAAAAAGTTTTGTCTTCACGCACCTAATTTCCTTTGTTGAGCGATAAATCTCATTGTTTGCCGGCATGGCTTTCATTACAACTAGCATGAGAAATAATTGGTAATGAAGTGTTAACTTAAATAACAGTTTCTTTTAAAAAAAACCCTCTTAATTGCGTCGGCGAGTAAGTAAAACGTTTTACGAAAATAGCAGAAGGTTGTAAGTAAATTTTAATCGCTGTAGGATGTTTGAGCAAAGCTAACGTTTCAAGTGTTGACCCTTCCTCGGAGCGGGCTGGGTAGAAAACCGAATACGATTTTGATTAACTCGCGGATGGAACAGCTACCAAGAAATAATTCGCAATATGTTTCTAATCTATTCTTGAATATTAAAGGTCATCCAATGTATCTTTTTAAATGACTTTTTAATTATAACGGAACGTGTTATGATGCATAAAACCTGTTGCGACTTTACATTAAGTATATATGCGGCACGCTTTCGTGACACAAACTGTCTAGACATGACAAAATAAGTGTGTCATTAACAATGAATTATTTCTTTTGTGTGATCTACAAAGATATTTAAAAGGCGCTATTTTGAGAGTTAAGAGATTGCAGATAGTCTTAACTCCATTTCAATTCATTCCAGAGCACGAAAATTGGTTTACACACAGCATATGTTTTCATTTTCCAAACCCAGTCTCAAAAACTGATGGAACATTTCCTTTATTAACCCTTTTTCTGATCCTGATTTTCGATTTAAATGATCCAAGAATCACTGTTTCAACTTTTGAACCAGCTGATGAAACTCATAAAGTGACCATTCATTTTGTTTGTCTTGAAAGAGTAGAAATGATTGGTGTTATTCATTCTAACTTTTTAACCAGTTGATGAAACCCTATAAAGTGACCATTAATTTTGTTTGTTTTGAAGAGTAGAAATAATTGGTGTTGTTTATTGTAATTTTTGAACCAGTTGATGAAATATAAAGTGACCATTCATTTTGTTTGTCTTGAAAGAGTAGAAATGATTCACTCATTGGTGTTATTCATTCTAAATTTTGAACCAGCTGATGAAACCCTAAAAAGTGACCATTCATGTTTTGTTTCAGTGTCTTGAAAGAGTAGAAATGATTGGTGTTATTCATTTTGACTTTTGAACCAGTTAATGAAACCCTATAAAGTGACCATTCATTTTTTTGTTTTGTAGAAATGGCTGGTGCTATTCATCAGTCTAACTTTTGAACCCGGCAGTTGATGAAACCCTATATTAAAAGTGACCGTTCATTTTCAGTTGTCTTATAGAGCAGAAATGATTGGTATTATTGCATTCTAACTTTTGAACCAGTTGATGAACCTATAAAGTGACCATTCATTTTGTTTGTCTTAAAGAGAAGAAATGATTGGTGTTATTCATTCTAACTTTTGAACCAGATGATGAAACCCTATAAAGTGATCATTCATTTTGTTTGTCTTGAAAGACTGAGTAGAAATGATTGGTGTTATTCATTCTAACTTTTGAACCAGTTGATGAAACCCTATAAAGTGTCGACCATTCATGTTTTGTTTGTCTTGAAAGAGTAGAAATGATTGGTGTTATTCATTCTGACTTTTGAACCAGTTGATGAAACCCTATAAAGTGAAAAGTTTTCATTTTGTTTGTCAGAAAATGTTCATTGTTTCAACATTTTCTAAAGAGTAAAGTTGTCAATGTTTAAGAAATGTTTTGACTTTGACTTTTAAGAAACTCAGCAGGTTAAGGTTTAATTACTGGGATTACTACGAGGTTATCTCGCTATTAGTATTTTTGAAATCTTTTTTAAATACTAACAAATTATGTTGTGTTTTTGCGTAACATTCGGTGTATGTATAAAAAAGCCAAATGCGTTTGGCATCTGGGTTGTCGAAGAATTCTCATTTTTCCTCAGTTTATCCAATCTGAAACCGCTAAAAATACCGTACAGTGTGCACAGAGGCTTCGTGTCACATCATTTATGTTATGTCTTTCGATCAAAAAAACACTTTTTGTATTCAATTGCGACAGGCAGGCGCAATAGAAATTCAGTTCAAGAGTTATGAGCTTTTTCAGTGTATTTGTCTACATTCAACAGCTTTCAAACCCTTGTGATAGAATGAATCGATTACAGCTCTATATATTTGTGTGTTATCTTCTTTTCATTCAGTTCTTTCCCTTCTATTCTAAATTTTTTGTATTTGATTCTTTTAAGTTCTAATTACTGTTGACAATATAAAGAAATAAGAACGCAAAACTTAAGACGCAAAAACTATAAGGGAGTTAGTTTAGTTTCATGGTAGTGAGCAAGTGTTTTGGAGGACGTTGTAAAATCGTTGAAAACGTCATCAAGAATCTGTCTTATAAGCGACATATGGAGAGATTATCAAGGCAAGAATCAAGAAAAGGTGTGTTTAAACTTTAACCGTGAGACCACGAAGTCAGTGACGTCTGGAAAATAGACAAAAGTAAAAGAGAAGCTGCAAAGTTCATCTTCATACGTAGCAGGCGTCTTGTGGTCGATACTCTTAACAAATCAGAGTTCATAGTCATATGTATGCAGTTTAAGATTAAATAAACTCTCTCATCTGGCTGGTTTCTTTTAAAACCATTATTTACGACTTTTCATGCTCTTTTTTTAGTGGGGGATAAAACTATTGCAGGTAGGTCAACGCAGTTTTAACAAAAATGGAGAAAGATGAATTAAGCTTCTCTTGATTGTTCATAAACAGTAAAACATACTTCTACTCACCAAATGCCGGAAAAGAGTTTGCCGTGTCAGCTTTACTAGACAGCCTTTTGTCCTATTTGACTTGATGCAGTGCAGACGGTCAAAGTAAACTGGCGAAACTGAAATTATCCTTCGTTATATAACGTAATTGTATTTACTTGACTGAGCAAGACAGGCAGAAGTCACGACAATTACAATATCTTTGTGTCTGTTTTCTGTGGTAGAGCATCAACTAACCGAAGATGGAGGTCGATAGCAACCTGTAATCTAATATCACATACACAATTACAATATCAAAGTTGGTCAAGATTCCAAAAATTGAGTTGATTGAGGACTTTAGACGGTGAATTATGACACAAAATTTGATAAAACGAAACTATAGCGAAATGATTAGACAAGATTGGCGAGTGCCTGAGGGTGTTTGATCGCGGCATGCAGTTCTGCGAAAAACACGGTGTGCAGTGCCTCTTACAGCGAGGGAGGTCTAAACACCCGCAAATTCGATATTGTTTTCTGTTTTCTTTAACTAAATTTAGCTTTGTTTCTAAAATGTTATATTATATAAATATTTACACCATCAACGTCATTCGAGAAACAGCGGAATCTTTAATTTTAAAACGTGTAGCTTTTAATTTCTTTTCGTTAAAACACTACCTCCAGATTTTAGTTGATGTGCAAATGCAAAACTTTCCCTGTTTAGTGCAGCTATATGACAACGTCAAATAAGTTTTTTATCGGCTTAATCCAGACCAAAGCATCTCTTTTGTGTTTTGTGACATTAGTTTTAGCAGATTAAGGCTGTCACTTTGTTGTTGATGTATTGGAGCTTCTCAGAGTATATTTTCTGTACAAAATTTATTTTCACATCCCAAAGTCTAAAATGTGTTGGTATGAAATTAGATTTTGGAAGACTCTGGATATTTAGTACGAAGCAAAAAGCATATCTCTTTTAAATATGTTTATCGCAATAGGTTTTTCTATGCTGTTTGTTAAGTATGCTTAAGATAGAGAGGGTGCTAATATTTTCTGAAAGAAGAAGATTAAAGAAGCTGCGAAAAAAATAGCAGTTTGTTTAGATAACAAAATAAATAAAAAAATTCGTTTGTAGATTCCGCAAGATGTCCTTCATTTTGCTTGAGAGTTAATACCAATAGAGGCCGGAAGGATGCACACACAGAAAGATCATATTCATTTACTTTGCACCCAACGTGAAAAAATGTTAAAGAAGCTCAATCTCACAATATCTATACTTAATTTAAAGTTTCCTAGTTCTAGTTAAAACATTCTTTTGCATGACTCTCTCTGACATTTGACAGTGACGAAAAAAACAACAGAAGCAATACAGAAACCGGTACCCCATCAACAGTTCAGCAGTTCAACAGTTAATTTATTAAAATTGCTTGATGCGGTGCACTGACTCGATCAATAAAAGTTTAAAAACTATCGTTGCTTGATAAAGTGGCATGTATAGATTCGTTGAACTGGTAATTTCTTTTTTTTATAAATATTAGGAGGAAAGAGGTGAAATTTTAATCCATATATTGGTTTTCTATAGCGAGTTTTTAGGAATTTAACAGAAACACATCTTTCATTATAACTATAAAAACTGACAGCTGTCTGATACACTCTTTTTTTTATAAGAACCTTTTTTATAAGAACGTCACTCATCAGGCTGAAAATCGGCCAAAATTTAAGAACATGCTAAGAACACACCCAAGGCTGAGGAATGGCCGAGAACTTTATTATCTTTGTTGCGTTACGGCACAAAATCAGTATGGAATCAGCAAATGGTTGATACTGTAACATTGTTTGCAACTAGAGTATAATACATGCAAATTTTACAAGAACAATTTGCAGGACTCATTATTTTCTATTTTACTCTATCTACTTGTATGTCAATTATCGAAGCTCGTACCTTTTTAGATACACATACGGCAGTGTCTGGACAGCAGCCAGTGACTAAATTTTATTTCATTTCATTAAGAACATTTTAAGAACATTTAAGGCTAAAATTCCAAAAATATTCAAGAACATTCAGCCTGGGCTTGAAAATAAGACGTTCTTATAAAACAAAGAGTGTAAGCCCGTATTTTTAAAAAGCTACATTCTTTTACGAGTCAGTTGGCCCATAATCGCAACTTCAGTTTCAGATTTTGTCCAATTGTGCGGATGTTCGGATCTCGAGTTAACCTCGCCGTTCTTCGGTGTATTGTTCGGAACCAATCATTTTGAAGGAAAAGAAAGTGAAGGATTAAGCTATCATAATTCATATACTTGATAAAAATAAACACCTTCCTGAATAAGTTTAACAAAAATGCAGAAAAGGCGTCAAAAACTAGTGGAAATTCATTGAATTCCAAAATGTAAAAGCCTAAGAAGAATTGGATAAAGTTATTACTCAGAAAACATATGAAGTTTTGAACGTACTTCAAGTGCTAAAGGCTTAAGGCAACTAAACTCCAACGGAATTCGCTGAAACTTGGTCAGGGGGTTAACGAGAACACAAGGAGACACGGTGAGTGTTTTTTAAAATCTTTGTTTGGATTTAAATGAAAAAAAATTGTACGTTCAAAACTTCATACATTTTCTCTATTTTAAAAATCATTACTCATTGTGAGTCTGGGCTACCTGTGGTATATTGACTCGTGATTAGTCCACACTCGGATTTGTGCATCGAGCTTCGGTTTCATGTTTGCAAGGCCGTCTTTTTCTGGGCTTCTCATCTTTATACTTGACGGCTAAGTTGCCTGTCAATATAAGGTCGACGATAAGGGCAGCGTTTTGATGTCCTTAATTTTAGACGTCTTAGCCGTCAGACGTCTAAACTGTCTGCATTTTTTTCTCGATATTATACTAAAACGGCCATTGATTTCTGCAACAACAAGATGGTGGTCGGACCCTACATCAATGATGATATGTTTGCGTATGTTGATGAGGCATCGAGCCCTCACACAATCGATTGGTTCGTATGTCCAAGAAAGCTAGTGGATCTAATTCAAAGTAGTTTTAGCCTGTGACAAACGGTGTTAATGCTTTCACACAAGCCTGGGCTTATGAGAAAAATGGTTATGCCAACCTGTGTACCTAACTGTGGAAATTATTAATCATACGAGAATAAGTAAAGCCGCTGGAACGCTGATTGTTCCTCTCTGGAAAAGGAAAAAAGCCTCACTTGACCCTAGCATACGTCGTGCCTCATTCTCCGTGCACTAGCACTGTGCTCACACTCGCAGCTAGTTGCAGGGATCGTACAGCAAAGCTCCAATATGGGTAAAGGTTCTGCAACATGTCTCTGTCACACTCCTTCTGGGCATTTGCTGCCGTGTCAGTTCGCTCCTCTTTCGACTTTGCATCATCAATACCGGCCAAAGTTAAATTATAACCGCTGGCTTGTAAGATGACGTCTTAATGGCACACAAGCGGACAGTATCAACGTCTGAACTGACCCAACATATATGAACAAGACTACGTAACAACTATAAACAGTTAACTGGTTTATCTAAAACAACAACAACTAAGAATATATAAAAACTTTCTGCACGATAAACTACTTGTTCGGATACACGATTTTCTTCTTCTACTAATTTATGTTTATTTTATATACTTTCATTTTTTCTTCCTTCCTATCTATTTTTTTCTTTTCTTTTCTTTTTTTCTTTTTCCTTTTTTTTCTCTTTTTCTCCGTATTAGTAATTTCTGAGCGGAACATTTTTAGACAGGTAGGGGATGCACGTGCACACGATGCACCCCCCTCCCCCCCCCGCCGTTCCTACGCGCCTGCTTATGAACTGTAACTTAACAAATACTATGTTAGTTCTATTTAGGACACTTGTGTAAACCTAAACTCGCACATCCTCATCACAGGAACGCTGTTATTCTGGAACTGAATAGTGCTTGATATCAGCTTGAACTCCACGAAGCATGATGTGATATCAAGAATTTATCACCTACGACTAATGTAGGCCTGAACGGCTCCAGAGAACTGGACAGTTTGAGTGATTCCAACGTTATTTTCTTGGGATTTCGCTGCAGTTTCAATAAATGTAGCTAACTCGAAATCAGTAAGCCAAAAGCTTCCTCAATTAGCAAAGAATGTAAAAACAATTCTATCAAATAATTTTACTTAAGACCTCAGATTTTTTAAATTTCCCCGAAACTTCTAAAGCCATGTCCAAACTAATACGTTTTCGAAAACCTTCGTTTTCATTTTATCGAAAACGCATAAAAAGATTTGCGTCCAC
>JAOBYJ020087565.1:0-10644 GCA_025403565.2 Palythoa heliodiscus
CTAACGCCTCGTGTGCCACTTTGTTGTTCTTACCACAGTGTGACGTCATTCTGTGACCTATTACTGAACAGACGCACGCTAACATGGAATCTATTTGTTAATGGGAGGGCAAATGAATAATTCAAGTGTTATCACTACGGCGCTATGCAAATTTACCTGAACATCAATATGTTCTATCTTATCTTTCTCTTTGAACTGAAATTACCCTTTGAAAGGGTGTATTATATTTCAAAAAGAAACCATAAAAATGCTCTCATTTATTTTTGGTCTTTGCTATTTATCTTTCAATATTAGCACGTATTTTAGCCAACAAGATTCTAAGATTTATGATATCATGCTGCTTGAGTTTCTTATGAGAGAGTTTAAATATGATAAAATTATATGAAAAAAAATTGTTGCATAATGCAGGGTACTTAATAGAAAACTATTTTTGTATTCAATACATAAAACAAAATAAGAAACTTACAGTTTGACTACCAGTTGAGAATGTCCCTGGAAGACAAGTAATTGTCTGGTTGCTGTTAGTGTGAGGACAGGCCATTCCAGCAGGGCACTGTGTGCACTGCTCCTGACCTCCAATAGAGAAACTCCCCTAGAACAGAAAATTGTTTTGTGTGAGTCAGACCCTAATAACATCTTATATTGCAGATCTTCAGTGATTTTAAATCAGCCGAAAAATGTTTAATTAGCAAACATAAGAAATATAAAATAATATTATGTCTGAAAAAATGTAGGGGCAGTCCATACATGCATTGACATGGTGATAAAGATTCTTGTACACATATTATGTAATAATATTAAGTATGTAATAATATTAAGTATTTAAGTAAATGTCAGTAGGCATTTCTTTAGGCCATCAATGACATTAAAACTATTTTTATATCTTGATCTTGTTCTGTCCGGGCCTAGAAATTTAAAACTTTGTGAAAAACATTTTGAGAGTTACCCGCCTTCACACCTTCGTTCCAAAATGAATAACATTCGGTTTAAATTGAAGGAGAAAATATGAATGTTATAAAAATAAAAGATAACTAAACACAGTGGAGAGTTAGGTCTTGGTAATTTTGTATTTCTTGAGACATGAACCTACCGGCAGACATTTCACATTTCCTGTTCCGTCATTGTTGGGACACTCAAATCCACTGGGACAAGGATCACATGATTCTTGTCCACCAACTGAGAAATATCCAGGCTGACAATCAGACACATCAGTGTCTTTATCTGTGCTTGGACAATACTTGCTTGCTGGGCAAATGGTACAGTATTGTTGTGAACCAGTGGAATAGGTACCTTAAGAAAACAGAAACATCAAACCAACAAAAGTATATTAAATTATATATACACTAAAACATTGAGGAAGAATTCCTAAAATTCGTTGACATGACCACTGATCAACTGCTCTAAAAACTGAATTATTGTTTCTTACATGTGAAACTAGTTCTCAGATTTGGCTCCTTTAGTTTTAAATAGTAATGTGTATTTTGTTTTCTAAGACTTTTAATCTGAATTCCTCGTAGTTTCCTCTTTTCCTAAAATTATGTAATTTAAAATGTGAAAGACTGCAACAAGAAATCAACACTGATGGTCATCTTAGGAAGTGTTCTATTGGGATCAACTAATTTTGGTTGGTTGAGTTGGTTGGGTTTTTTGTGTTCTAATGGAAAAAACCGTTTTTGGTTGGTCCGGTTGAACAACCATTTCAACCATCTCAGAGAAAGGTTGAAAGGGTTGAAATCGATGGGCAGCGACCGCTGACTTCATGGGCTCACTCCCTCCGATATTCCCGCCATTTTGTTTTGTCTCCTCCAATCTCAAAAGAGACTGGTGATGACTATACCCAGGGTTAACCGCGTAGTCAACCAAAATGGTTGGAAAAGTGTTCTATTGGGAACTAAATCACCCAAAACCGGTTTAGGTTGAAACAGTTGATCCCAACAGAACACGACCTTAAGCTCAGGAATTAGGCAGGGTAAATAAACTAAATCTAAATTCAGTTTGATAAATTTGTAAATTGTACAGCATCGAAAACAGGCAGAACCTGACGTTTTGGACTGGAGTAATTAACGTTGTAACTAATGTTGTTCAGTTACTGTGCTCACTTAGTGGGAGGTTCCACCTAAATTGTTCTACAATTGGTACAGGATTTAACGGAGCCAAAACCAATTGTGAAATTGCACACGGTTTAGTTATCGTGCTGATGAACAGTAACTGATTTGCTAGTCATTTTCAGCGATAAAAATTATATATAGTTCATGTCTATTCAGACTTCACTGTTTTTATACAAACACCAGCGCAGCATCCCATTCTATTAAATCTAAATTTTATTGACACAATTATAAACAAAGTCAAAAGGCAAATATCTCTAACTTCATTTTTTTTTCACTAGCGCGACTATAGAGACATTTTAAAGAAAGTCTAATAACATTTAAAATAATTATTATTATTGTTATCATTATTGTTATAATTTTATTTCTATTACATGGAAGATCATAAATCTTTCATACCTTATTGGTAAAACACTTACCTGGGGTGCAATTTTTGTTATGTGTTGATGACGCAACTGAAGGGCACTCCAGACCAGCAGGACACTCATGACAAACTTCACTATTCTGCACACTCCAGCTACCAGGGGTACAAGCCACTGGCTTTTGCTGAAAGCATTATGTAAAATGGCATTTATATCAGTGTCGAACTGAAGATGAGTTTTGAAGATTTAATTGAGTATAGTTAAATAAAACATGTCATAATAAAAGCTGGTGACAAATTGAGCCATTTGGTACAATGTTTTCAGAATAATGACTACAGTTATGTTCAATTTTGTCTCGTAAAATCATAGGAATGACAGTGAATTATTTTTCAAGAAATGAAAGCAGAATGATTATGTAAAAAACAGCATAAATATAGTCAATCATTCCAGATGTAGCCTGGAAGATTATAATTCTTCTCATTTTACGATGGCCATCCCTGGAAAGAGAGGACGAGGCAAACCTAGGAAGATCTGGTCTGAGTGTGTCAAGACCAACTTGAAAGCCTGCAACCTGGCCAGCACTGGCCTACTGTACAGCAATGCGTGGAGGTATGGTGTATGACAGAGCCACTAGCTGCCTACCCCAAACCCTGGGGCACCTGCAGCAGATAAAATCTAATCTCCAGACCAGACAGGCAGACAGACAGTTTTACTACTAACAACTTAAAAAATGTTATTGATTTAAATTGTAAGATACTCGCCAGGAAGTTCAAAACTATTAAAACAACAAATTAATGACAATTAAAAACAGAGTGATTTAAAGTTTGCTGCTGCTGCTGACGATGATGATGATGGTGATGATGATGATGATGGTGATGATGATGGTGATGATGATGGTAGTGATGATGCTGCTGATGATGATGATGGTGATGATGATGATGATGGTAGTAATGATGTTGATGGTGATGATGGTGATGATGATGGTGATGATGGTGATTATGATGAGGTTGGTGATGATGGTGATGATGATGGTGATGATGACAATATTGATGATAATGGTGATTATGATAGTGATAATCATCATACAAGTTCATTTTTAATTAGAGTTTACACTGTCACCTAAGCAAATCATCTATACATTATTTAGAAAAAGAAAACTAACATTTCAAATAAAATTATACTTACATTCTTCTGAGCACATTTATAACCTGCTGGACAATCATAACATTGTGTTGCTCTTCCAAGACTGTACTGCCCAGCTGAACAAGCTGAAACATTTGATCTATTGATGGAAAACAATATAAAGACCTGAATTAATATAACTATAATTCATAAAACTTTTTGTTGTATTATTGAACAAAGTATAAAAATGCACAGTCGAAAGTCAAATTACTTCTTTGAAACCAAAGGAAAAGAAATCAAAACAACTTAATGCTAAGTTATCTGGGTCTTACTCTGGTGTAGGACAAAATGAGCCTGCAGGGCAGTCAGTACAGTTGTCAGCTCCATCTACGCCAAAGGTTGTGGTGCCAAGTGGACATCTTGTTGGTGCCTGTGTGGTTGTAATGCACATTGACCCTATGGGACACACAGTACAGTTGGCCTCTCCAGGTAGTGAGTAGCTGCCTTTGGTGCATGGACTGACCACTGAACTGGGAATAGGACAACTGTATCCTGCTGGACACTGCCTACATGATGTGGATCCCTGTGGTTGAAAAGGAAATGGTGAATAATAAAATAATAAAATAGTGAAATTCCAATATAACACGCTTCACACAGAAGCAAACCTATGTAAACTATAATCATATACTATATATAAAGTATATAGCTATATCTATTTACTGTGAAATACTCTATGAAACAAAAAAAACAAGATGACGATGATGGTGATGATAATTTGTCCAGTTATTTAACAACTGACATGTTTTGAGTTCACATACTCAGTACTGAAATGCAGTAACAGCACTCTGCTTATTTGGTTAAAATAGAGTTCACAGCTATGAAATATTGGATACTGAACTATTTGCATTACATCAACCGTGACAACAGAGCCATTCTGCATACTTTCTATGCACAGTGGGTAAAGGGCACACAGGGGGTACAAACTTTAACCAACATTTATCCATCTTTCAAAAGTGTGTTTAAGTTAGTATGAAACTTTACGATACATTTTTCTTGTAATATATGTTTGAGATCACTAAAGAAAAATGTTCAGATAGTTTTTAAACATTTTGCTCTATAGTGTTATCATCAGGGAGTTTGAGAGGAGTAAATAAGCCCCCTTTGACACATAAAAAAGTTAGTTTCCATTCACATAATACTACGTTTCTGATCCACATGCATGTAATGTTTATAAGATGCAAACCTTGTCTTTGCCTCTAAGCCATTTATCTTATTTTCCAAAAACCTTTGAACTAACCACTGAACATCGGCCAGGAGATCCCCTTACAGCCTGGTCACATAGCTGAAGCTAGCCCTGAAAATCTACAGTACCAGAGGATCTCCCTACAGCACGGTCACACAGTGGATTATATGTGCAATAGTGAACGTGGTACATGTGGATTAGAATTTCTTAGAACATTACAAGTTCAAAAAGATCACAAAGACAAACAAAGTTTACTATATAAAAAATTGATATCTCAGTTAGAAAAAAGGAATTAATAAAACTTAAATTTTGTCACCTGTGTTGAGTAGGTGCCTTCCGGGCAGCTCTTGGGAAGCTGAGAAGGATCTGGGCACTGGAATCCGGCACTGCAGTTGTTGCATGTGGTTTCACCCTCTAGTGAATATGAACCAGTGCCACAAGGGATGGGTGGCAGGGTGGCATTGTCACATCTGTACCCAGCAGGGCAGGGGGCACACTTTGGAATCTAAGTAAACAGTTAACCATTTTTTAATGCACATATTCTCTCGAATTCTCACCTCAATCCCATAAAAAGGTGCTTCCCTTACACTAAGATAAACAACAACAGCTCTGTCATGCAGTTGTATTCTTCATAGTAATCTTTAAGCTATGGTTATTTGAATAGTTATATAGTAAAAGCTTGGAAAGTCAAAAAAATTGAATCGTTGAGATAGTAACAGACAGATTAACTGTACACTAAACCAAATGCACCTGAAATTGACAAAACTGAACTAAAAATTGAAATCGAAATGTATAAGAACTGAAAAAACTAAATCCTTTCTTGACTTTACGCTGTCCATCAGGCCGTGCTTATCTTTGGTTTCTGTAGTTTTATTGACATCAGAGGTATAGACCCCAATCCACTGTTTAGCGCCAGTGGAAACTGGAAATTATATTGCTGGGTCAACTTTAACAGGTGGAAAACCTTTTTTGCTAAAGGATATAACATAGTTGTTCCTCCTATGAATCTGGGATACGAACTGCTTGACCACTATACATTTCTATAAAATCAATTTAAACACAACACAAACCACCCAGCGTGGGACTGTTTTTTCACAGATGAACCACTTAGCAAGGGTTATACCAATTATTGTTACTTCACTTCACTGCTCACCTTTCCTGCATTATTCCAGTATTTGTTAGCAGTACAAAGTTCAGGTGGTTTACTTGGGTCGTCACATGTGAAACCATTTGGACAAGGAGAACAGTATGAAGCCACTGCACCACTAAAAGTACCTGCAACAAACATTAACCCTTTTTAGTCCCAGTCAATCTGTCAACGTAAAACCTCTCTTTATATAAAACACTCACATAATAAGATATCTGATATGAGAAACAACAACAAATTTTATTAGCATTAATGAAAGAAAGAAAGAACAACTGGAAATAAGCACTGACTCAAATGGGCACTTAGATAGGCTTATAAAGGATTTAGCTTATTAGCAGCTTCAAATATATTTTCTATTTCACATTGTATAATAACCCAACTCATTCTCCCATTTTGATTGGTTCTCGCCTATGATCTATTAGAGGACAGACGCACGATTGACGTCACTATTACAAAGTTTTTAAATTCTTATCACATAAAACAAATAGATTCCATGTTTTTGTGCGTCTGTTCAGTAATAGACCACAGAGGATGTTAAACTGTGGTAAGAACATCAGTGACACACTCGGCTATCGCCTCGTGTGCCACTTTTTTGTTCTTACCACAGTTTGACGTCGTCTGTGATCTATTGCTGAACAGACGTACGCTAACATAGAATCTATTTGTTAATTTTAGCCACTTTAACACAAACATTTTATGCCTGTCGTACCAAAGCTGCTATTTCTTTTCACCCCTCTAGCTAGTACTGTACTTAGAGCAAAGTATAATTTTAAACTATTGCTATTCCCTTAAGATCCCTGGGCACGTCTGTGTAAGAGAGAAGACTAAAGATCTGGTATGCTGAAAAACAGAAAACCAGTGTAAACAGGAAAGAGAGTAGACCGTGCTCAAAGAATAGCTGCTGTTACTTGATTGAGAGCTGAGACTGCAGAAGGAAAGGAACAGCCACCATTCCAAGAAGGACCAAATACACGTACAGTGGGAGAACATAGAAAAACAATGGTATCATACTATATTGGAGAGACAGCACACAATGCCATCATTGCACCAATTGGAAACATGCAATAGAATATCAAGGTGGCCAACAGATGAGCTTGGATATGTGAGTAACCAGCACCCATAAAGATCTTCTTGCTAGGCAAATTCAAGATGGCATGTCCATCATGTCGGGGGTAAGGTGCAAGTGTGACTCAACAATACCTCACCTCCAAATGAAAGGCAAAACAGAATATCTACAAAATGCCATCCCCCAGTTTTACTCATCTTATTACATCTTAATTTTCAGCACAATTTTATCACATCTAGAGCTACATCACATCACAGTGGATTTTTTTAACAATGTCTTTTGTATCCTTTGTATTCAGTAGTACGTTCTATGCGCCTTGTATTCAGTAGTACGTTCTATATGTTCTGTATTTAGTAGTACGTTCTATGTGTTCTGTATTCAGTAGTACGTTCTATGTGCCTTGTATTCAGTAGTACGTTCTATATGTTCTGTATTTAGTAGTACGTTCTATATGTCTTGTATTCAGTAGTACGTTCCATGTGTTCTATATTCAGTAGTACGTTCTATGTGTTTTGTATTCAGCAGTACGTTCTGTGTTTTGTATGCAGTAGTATGTTCTATGTGTTTTGTGTTCAGGGTTCTCCCCCTTTGTAAATTTAAGTAAAATTCCAGGTGTTTTCCAGGTAATTTACATGTATGCTAAACTTTTTAAAGGTATCTTCCGATTGGGATTGGGGGTGAAGTGTGTATGACAACAATGCTCCAAAGTAAAAATGCGTGCACAATCGAGAATTTTTGTATTATGTAAGGAACAAAAATTTATGACTAAAAACGATTCTATTGACACAAATTATAGTGGACGACAAACTCAAAATTCAAGGAAACTTTCAAGCTAAAAAATTTCATTTCCATCTGTTATTTTCTGTTAATCTGACGTTGTTTTCCCTGTTTCAAAAGCTGTAACGTTGCTGTACAGATTTGAAAAAGGAAAACTGATCAATATTCCCTGATGTATGTCCCTGTCCCTGTTTTGCAGTAACCCTTCCCTGGACGTCTGTTCTGGACCTGCACTTCAGCTATCGGTAAAATAAAGCAAAACATAATTATTGTCATGTAGCTACCTATAGGACATGTTCTGCAGTAGCCCTCCCCGGCAGGACTGTACAACCCCGCAGCACAATCACTAGGCATAATAGAGGTAGAGCCATCCATGCACTTCCTTCCTGCTGGGCATAAGAGGCACTCTCCAGATCCTGCAGTACTATACTGACCATCTGGACATTTCTAAGAATAGAGCAAAAGCTTTCTGTTTAAAAACAATGATCATTCTGTTATGGCTGGATGAATATTCGAGGTAAAAAATTGTAATCTGCACCTAGTGCAATCATAAATAGGTAATACTGAGGAAGAACTTAAATACTGTACTGTACGTATATTAGCCATTCTTTTTTTTTAGCCATTCTAGTACTCTGAGACTGAATTGCAAGGACTCGACACCTCAACAAGGTTGGGCTCTGTCCTTTGACCTATCCACTGCCAATGCCTTTCAGATGCATGGTTTCAAATTGAGGTTTTCTAAAACTATTTTTTCTAGATGATACTGTAATAAGTACTGCAATCGCATTGGTCTGGAATTTCCATTCTCAGCCTACAGGTACAATAACAACTTTGCAAGCTTTGCAAGAATTTCCATTCTCAGCCTACAGGTACAATAACAACTTTGCAAGCTTTGCAAGAATTTCCATTCTCAGCCCACAGGTACAATAACAACTTTGCAAGCTTTTGTCCTTACTTTGTTCACAAAAATCGAAACAGTTTTGCTTAAAACAATTTCAGTTTTTTAAGCAGATTTTTCAATTAGAATAAAAAGTTGTAAACTGTGCTGAAAAAAGTATTTTCCCATAGAATATCAAGTTTTGTCGTCTTAAATACATTAGAAGGGAAAACAAATATTTTAATTGCTGACTAAGGGTCAGTCCATATAGCAAAAAATCATGACCTTGGATTGGCAATATGCTACCCTCTGTCTCAGGCCACAGTATTGTCAAGACCTTGGTTACAGTTTTTCCCAATTCGGACCTCCCAGCCAGCAAATAACATATTTATATGAAGAAATACGGTGGCCCAGAAGTGCAAAACACAAATAACATGAAAAAAAGTACAAGAGACTTTTATCAAAACACAAAATACTCTTCATTGTACATACATAAAACACGCGCAGAAAGATGTGTGTGTTTTCAACGCTCTGTGTGTGTTTTCATTTTTCTGTGTGTGTTTTCGATTCTCTATGTGTGTTTTCATCTTTCTGGGTTTTTCCACTCTCAATGTGTGTTTTGTCTTTCTTTGCGTGTTTCGTCTTTCTGCTCGTGTTTTGTCCTTCTGTGTGTGTTTTTGTTTTTCTGCTCGTGTTTTGTCCTTCTGTGTGTGTTTTTGTTTTTCTGCTCGTGTTTTGTCCTTCTGTGTGTATTTTTGTCTTTCTGCTCGTGTTTTGTCTTTCTGTGTGTGTTTTGTCTTTCTGTGTGCGTTTTTGTCTTTCTGTGTGTGCTTTGTCTTTCTGTGTGTGTTTTGTCTTTCTGTGCATGTTTTGTCTTTCTGTGTGTGTTTTCGTCTTTCTTCTCGTGTTTTATGTATAATGAAGAGTGTTTTGTGTTTCAATAAACGTCTTTTGTACTTTTTTCTTGTTTTTTTTTGTGTTTTGCACTTCTGGGCCACCGTAAAGAAATTATTGAAACATGAGTAGTCTGCAGCCAATGTTCACACTTAAGTATTGTATTGAAAGCACACCATAGTAACCACTAGCATTGAGGAACAGCAATTCTTAACTGTGTGATTACTATTAAATGAAAGTATTGTTTATTAGAACAGGCCTAAATCTTCTATGACCAGTACTTACAGAGCAAGTGAACTGTCCAGCAATACTATATTCACCCAAGTTACATGATGTTGGAGACATGGCAGGATCGAGACATGAAAAACCAGCTGGACATGATTTACACACCACATTCCCAGTAGTGTTTGCGTATGTTCCCATGGAGCATGGCTGGGGGTTACTGCTAGGTGAAGGGCAATAATGGCCGATATCACAAGGTAGACAATGTGTTCCATTGCTGTAGGTACCAGCCTAACAGGGAAATCAATACAACATTGCAATAATACTAATTTATAAAAACTCATTTTAATTAATAAAAATATAAAACACTTAAATAGGGTTTTATGCCAGCTCTGGAAACATTATAAAAGCAAAAACTAAACATCACAAAACTCCCTTTTAAATTTCACCTAGCTTTTCAAAATCTTTTTATTGTGGTTGAAGAGGACCGGTTGGACTGCTTGAAATGTTCCATGGAAAATGGACTCTTTAAATAGCTCTGAGTAAAAAGCCTTACTTTATAAATTTTATTTTTTTGTTTTTCTTCAACACATATGCAGATAAATTAATTTCTTTTAACTTATCTCTTCTCTTAATAAGTTTATATTAAATGCCCATGTCAAAAGTCCTGACCAATAGCATATCAAAATCACTGGAAATAAATTGCAGCAATAGAAGACAAGAAGTACTTACACTGCAAGGTATGGGTGTACAAGACAAGAAGTACTTACACTGCAAGGTATGGGTGTACAAGACAAGAAGTACTTACACTGCAAGGTATGGGTGTACA
>JAOBYJ020087670.1:0-10643 GCA_025403565.2 Palythoa heliodiscus
TGAGTCCGGACACGTTTCATAACAACATGGTACGGAAGATTTACACGGCAAAAATATTTCGTCCGTACCAACTTTTTCATGGGTCCGGACCAGGTTTTTTCTGTAGTGTAAATGGGGCTAAAAATTTAACGTGGAACGAGCAGATAGGTTACATTCCAATACAAACAAGTAGATCTGTGGGTCTTACCTCAAAACTGAGACATTTCATCCCAAGACGAACTCTTTTGACAGTCTATCAGTTTCTGATTGTCCCTTACATAAACTATGGTTTGACTGTCTGGGGTCAAGGCAGTTCATCCCTCTTAAATAAAATATTAATTCGTGAGACTGCTCACATTGCTGGCGAAATTGGTTTAAACAAAGCAGTTCCAATGGTTTAAAGTGAGAGTTTGCACAAAATAAATCTGATTATAATAATTACAAGCAAAATGGTCACTCTGCAATGTTGTATATGACGTAGCCATTATGTGATTATGAAAACCGCTGGCTAACATGTATGCAGGCAGTATCCCATTGTCGTTAATGTCAATAGGCCACTCTCAAAAATATGATAATGCTCTTTGATTGCCCTCCAAAATTTTGCATAAGTATTGTTTTTATTTTCTCTTGGAATCATTGTAAGTCCCAAGAACAACTGGAAATAATGCTTATGTAGTCTTATGTCATTGGCCCGTATTACTGGTACTACTATAGAATTTGTACACTTTTTCCTATAAATAAGCGTTTCCTTTTGTTTGATAAAACGGACTATAAACGATATGATACAACTTTTGAGGTGTGAAAGGATATTGGAAATATACAGAGATGTGTAATTTACAAAGCCGGGCTAAACCTAAACAGACTTGAGATCTTCATTGGGTGTGACTGACTGTTTGAAAATGACGTTTGTCAAGATTGACAAGGAAATTAAGCTAGAAAGAGCATTGCGACAAGACGTCTCACAAGGCCAACTGTAACAGAGCGCTTGGCCTTGTTAGACGTACGCTAAAGCCAAGTAAGTTATTTGAAAGTATTAGATCCAACTTTTTACAATTTTTTTAATGAAAAGTGCTCTTATCATAACTGTATGAGGAAGTTCAGTTTGTTCTTGTATTTCTTTTAAGAAATAAAAAAAATTATTAAAAGATTCTTTATATCCATTTCGTACTAACCCAAAAGTTAAAAGTTTATATGAGTTTAGTCAAGGATTCAACAATGACAAGGTAGTGAATTATAGTGTTTGTTTTTTGCAGTTTTTCGACAGCGTGACGATAATGTTTGCTTATCTGGACGGATTTAGTTCAATCTGCAGTCGAGTGGGGGCAATGGATGTCGTGGGCCTTGTAAACGAGATGTTTGTTACCTTCGACGAACTCACCGAGAAACACAAAGTTTATAAAGTACCTTTTCCCCATTGAAAATCTTATTTGTTAAACTTCATTTAATATCTTTCGGCCAATCTCAAGATGTTGTTCTTAATTGCCGTTAAAGGAGGAAGTCGAAAATTTAGATTTCCGAGTAAGGATCCAATTTTCCTGCTCCAATGTGGTGGTTTGCGTGCACTCCAAAGCTTACGCTTGGCTAATTGGCTAAGTTTGTTTATCATACCGTAAAATATAACCCTATAAGTTCACTTGTTGACAAACACAAATATCCCTCAAAGTATGAGTCCACTACCCCCTCACCCTAGTCTCCTTCGCAGCCGTTGTTGTGTCGGGCTTCCTGTGCCTCCCCCACTGTAGGAAGCGGGGAGACTGATACGAAGGACGGCTGCGAAGGAGACTACCATCACCCTCCCCCGCCGAATATAAAGCCAGAGCCAAAAGTCGGAAAGCAAAGTTTCATGCATTTGTTTTCTGTGAAGGTTTGAATGAAAAAATGGCCAGACAGCAATAAAAGAAGTTGATTTTCTAAATTCGGGATTTTACCGTTCTTGAACTTGACTACCTATATGTAATTGAAAAATAAGGGACATTGTGACTACTGCGAAAGCTAAAGCAGGGGATTACAATTAAATTCTGTTCGCCATTAACTGCCGTAGTTTGAAAAATTTTATTTGTCAAAATATTGACATTGCTCAGTGGAGGTGCTGATTGGTATATATAATCCCTATCCCAACCTCCTCAGTGGAGGTGCTGGTTGGTATATATAATCCCCATCCCAACCCCCTCAGTGGAGGTGCTGGTTGGTATATATAATCCCCATCCCAACCTCCTCAGTGGAGGTGCTGGTTTGTATATATAATCCCCATCCCAACCTCCTCAGTGGAGGTGCTGGTTGGTATACATAATCCCCATCCCAACCTCCTCAGTGGAGGTGCTGGTTGGTATATATAATTCCCATCCCAACCCCCTCCTCGATGGCTCCGGTCTATCAAGATGAAAAGTTTTGACTTTTTCCCAGGTAGAAATAGAAAGCCTTACAAAAGACAAAACGACTGCGAATATGGAATGCTATTGATTAAACTTGTTTAGAGCACATTGAATAAAACTTTATTTGACTGCACAAAAAAGGTAGCTTCACAAAGTTTTACGATAAAATGATTAAATATATATTCTCTGCAAAATCTTAGTTTCCAGGATACCATTTTTGAGAATACCCGTATGTTGCAAAAAAAATACGAGGAACCTTTTGAATCATATGCTTTGCAAAGTTGTTAAATCTTTATTTCCTCTCTAATTCGAAACGGAGATTATTTGTGTCTGTGTCGATATAAAGCGAACCTATCAACTCTATCATTCTCCTCCTTACTTGTCGGAAAATACTGATTATATGCGTTGAGAGGGATCGAGTCCATTTCTCCCTGTAACTCGCTTAGAACCACTACACCATCAGAGATAACCACCTTAGACATGTGGTGTTAATGAGCAAATGGTGTAATGGTTCCGCTGGGCTGTTTTTTTGTCACTCGAGAGCTACAGTTTAAAAAGAAATGATTTTATCTGAAATATGGGTTTTGAGCCATGGAGAAATTGTCGATACAATTAGCAATAATAAAAGGACAAAGTTGCGGTATTTACAGTCAAATAAAAGTGAATTTCGGATCGGAAGTTCACAGGTTTGAAATCACTATGCAAGCTATAGAGACTGTCAAATATTTGTTTAATATGAAAGCCATTAAAAAAAGAAAATAAATAAAAGAAAAAACATATGCTTTCTAATATTTTGCGGCAGTTTGAGACCCTTGGCGACGCACTTTACATGGTGGTCAGCGGAGTGCCCGTGAAACAGACTCGGCACACCGAGCCAATGGCAGCGATGGCTCTTGACATGAAGGACGCCGTGAGGAATCTGAAGGATCCATCAAACAACAAGTCCTTAACGGTTACCATAGGTCAGTGCGGCTCACAAATAAATCCAGACATTTTAGTAGCCATTTAGAAACCAAATATCATTATGTGATTTAGTTTATTTCCTACTGATAAAATTTGGGTCAGTGTTACCGAGTATCAGCTCACGGAAGTGTATTTGGAATTTGTCTGAAATCCTAAATCTTAGGATTGGACTCTCGGATTTAGCTTCAGAAATCCAGAATTTACTCAGTAAAACTAAAAATCCAGATGGCTGCAACCATTTCAACATTTGATAAAAATGGAAAGCCAATCAATTTAATGTCAAATCCCGCGGCCGAGGGAGTCGAAAAACTTGAAAAAGGAATCTGGAATAATTTCGAATGAGTTCGCATTCCAGTCAAGGAAAGTCGGAATCCAGTCAAGATAATCCTGAATCCATTCAGAAGAATTCAGAATCCCTCAAGGAAATCCAGAATCCAGTTAAGGGAATCTGGAATCCAATAAAGAGAATCCGGAAACCAGTCAAGGGAATCCGAAATCCAGTCAAAAGAATCTGGAATCCAATCTAGGGCATCTGTAAACCAGTTAATGGAATCTGGAATCCTGTGAAGGGAATCTAGAATTCAGTCAAGGGAATCCGGACTCAGCCAAGGAAATATAGAATACATTCAAAGGAATCTGGAATCCAATTAATGGAATCTATAATCCAGTTAAGGGATATCTGGTTTCCAATCAAGAAAATCTGGAATCCAGTTAATGGAATCTAGAATCCAGTCAAGGGATATCTGGTTTCCAGTCAAGGGAATCTGGAATCCAGTCAATGGAATCTTGAATCCAGTCATAGGAATCGTGAATCCAGTCAAGGTAATCCGAAATCCATTCAAGGGAATCCAGTCATGGGAATTAAGAATCCATTCGAGGGAATCCAGTCAAGGGAATCTGAAATCCAGTCAAGGGAATCTAGAATCCAGTCAAGGGAATCTGAAATCCAGTCAAGGGAATCTGGAATTCAGTCAAGGGAATCTGGAATCCAGTCAAGGGAATCTGGAATTCAGTCAAGGGAATCTGGAATCCAGTCATAGGAATCTGGAATTCAATTAATGGAATCTGGAAATCCTGTGAAGGGAATCTGGAATCCAGTCAAGGTAATCCGGAATCTGTTCAAGGGAATCCGGTCATGGGAATTAAGAATCCATTCGAGGGAACCAGTCAAGGGAATCTGGAATTCAGTCAAGGGAATCCGGAATCCAGTCATAGGAATCTGGAATTCAATTAATGGAATCTGGAAATCCTGTGAAGGGAATCTGGAATCCAGGAAAAGGAATCTGAAATCCAGTGAATGGATTTGGAATCCAGTCAAGGAAATCCGGAATCTAGTCAAGAGAATCTGGAATCTAGTCAATGGATCCTGACTTGAAGTTTATGGAATCTACCATCTTGGATTACCTTACATAACAGCAATGGCCTAAAGCGCTAATTCGTAACCCAGTGGTACCGGACCAAGTTCAGATTCTCGACCAACCGTTATGCATGGATAAACTTGTGACCACCCTTTTAATAGAAAATATTTTGATATTTATAATTTTAGATCATGAATCAAAGTTGGGGTAAGATCTTTGCTAACGTTTCTTCTTTCTTTTTAGGTATGCACTCGGGCCCAGTTGCAGCGGGTCTGGTTGGTGTAAAAACACCACAATACTGCCTTTTTGGCGATACTGTTAATATTGCCTCGCGCCTGCGCACTACTAGTTTGGTAAGTGTAGTATCTCACAAAAACGCTATGTGGACGGGTTCTCTATTTTTAAAATATTTAATAGAAACTAAAAAACTAACTTAACGTTCCGTCACCTTTTACCTGCCCCTCAACACTTAAGTCCGCAAAAACAAACTCGACTTGTCAATCCAGTACCAGAATGTTCAAAGGCTGATTAACTCTAACCCTGGCTTGAGCAAAAATTCAAGCGGTAATTTCTTCGCCAAAGACAGATTTACGATTCTTATAAAAAGACTGTTTTGATTTTCTAAAGGAAAAAAATTCATAATCTTAAATTTAAAGCTTAAATCAGTGCCTATAAGTTTGAAATCAGGAACATGGATTGAAGGGGATTTAACCTTAAATTAGTACTAATCGGCTTTCGAATAACTGGGCCCAGGGCACTTAAATAAAAATATTCCAGTTCAAACACATCTGGCTACTGTTTTTTCTTTGTGTTAAAATCTATCCCGAAAATCACTCGTGTTAGATTCAGAGCGTCGATTGTTTTATATAGGTTGTTTAAATTTGTTAACTAAAATAAGACTCGTTGTGTGAGATTATGTGATGTGTTACTTCAGGAAAACAAAGTTTTCTCAAATCTTTATTTCTAATTCTATACGTTTCATCGACTCAAAAATCATTTTTTGGTTTTGATATATGAAAAAGCCCTTCAGAAAATTGATTGAATTGTGAGCATTATTTATGTGACATCATATTATATGCCATTCCCATTTTCCCAGTTTATATTTTGGGAGATCGAGGCAAGGCACTCAAGAAGAGAGTGGTTTATAACTTCTACCTTCTTTCCCTCTACATTGTTATGACCCTTTTTTTGACGGTCGAATGTTTATCAGCTTAGTTTTAGCCGCAATGGTACTGGACCAGGAGCTCATAACTAGGACCGTTCATCTTCCCCAATTCATCTTAACATGGTAGTAGAAAAAGCAAGGAGTCTATCACAGGAAAAGTTCATCTTCTCCAATTCACCCTGTACCCACCAGAACAGCAGACGAGGCTATTTTAGATCTTAATTTGCACGAAATACTATAAAGACACTTGCATTCTATCCATCTAATCAGAAGACGTGATGTAAGCAGTTTAGTCTTTTAGGAAATTGGATTTTATAAACAGCCTCCTCTACTGCGCATGCTGTGATTGACTTCTACAATATATAGGCTCAACAATAAATTTTCTTTCAACGCCCTTCAGATATGAAAAAGTGTGAAAGGTCATTGAGAATCATTAGATACTGTTTGGTTTAATAGAAGCTGCTGTTTTTGTTTGTCCTTTTTCTTCATGATTATTATTATAATCAATACATTAAGGTTAATGTTCCTGTTCCTGTTCTATTTTTTTAAAGTCATAATATTATTGAATAATTAAAGATTATTCTTGTTCTTGTTCTTGTTCTTGTTCTTGTTCTTGTTCTTGTTCTTGTTCTTGTTCTTGTTCTTCTCAGTTTTTCCTCTTCTTCCTCCTCCTCTTCTTCTTCTTTTTTTCTTTTTCTTCTCCTTTGTCTAATTCTTCTTCTTCATTAGATAACTAATACAATGTATTGAAAAATAGATTATAATTTATTTTGTAAAGTACACTTAGCCCCTAACCGTAATGAAAGGATTGTATAGCAGCTGTTCATTTTTTTCGCTTTTAGCCACTGAGAATTCACATCAGTGAAGAATGCAGGAAGTGTCTCAAGAACAGTGAATTCGTGACCGAATATCGGGGTGTCATAACTCTAAAGGTAAACGAGAAACCTGACTTTGCACTTTTTTTAATGATCTTCTGTTTAGTTTAGCAGTTTTGTTTTACTTGCAAGCAAATACAAAATTAAAATAGCTTTAAAGCTAATGATAGTTTGGACTAATTGTCACCTGTCTTCTCAATCTTTGGGCATTAGGGCAGAGGAGAAACGAAAACATTCTGGCTGACAGGAAGAAAGGAATCCAAAAAGCAGGTTATACGTCGGATTCAAGTTCAAGAATTTGCTGACCAAAGCTCTTAGACCATTAAGCACTGGTTTGCTTACAGAGAAGATTTACATTGACTGATGATAGCTATTCTTTGTCCTTTTTAATCCGTGTTTTTTATTTCCTGATCGAGCAAGCGGCCTTAGCAATAAATTTAATGTTTGATAAAATATCTATTTTCTCCAAATTGATGTCTTGACAGTTTAAAAAACGTAGATGAAGAAATCGCTTTTTTATTTATATTATATTATTTTTTATTGATTTAGCCACAGACTGTATATGCATGGCATTATATTATACAGGCAGATTTTAATGTTGTTATTGTTGTTGTTATTGTTGTTATTATTGTTATTGTTATTGTTATTATTATTATTATTTATTATTATTATTATTATTATTATTATTATTATTATTATTATTATTATTATTACTATTATCATTATGCCACGCCACTCTCGAGCTCTACAAACAGAAAGTGGCGCCAAGACGCACTATAAGTGCTTAACAACGCCAAAGTGAAGTCTTGTTCTTGAAACAAACTAAACAAAAAAAATTGTTTCAAAATGCAAATAAAACACTGGTACACTTGTTAATGACAATAACTGAAACTCTCCTATACGCGCTCACTCGTTCGTTTTATCATACTTCACGACTCGTCAATAAAAGCCTTTGGCGCGCACTCTCAATGAAGTATTCTCCACGCTGTGTTCTTTTCAGGAAGTCTTTTGAATATCCGAATACAATATTTGTATCTGTTTTAAGTACAAGACTGCACTTTTGCGTTGTCACACACTTATAGTTCGTTTTGGCGCCAATTTTTGTTTGTAGGGGTCGAGAGTAGTATAGCGTAGCATCGTGATCCGGGTTAGACAAAGCGAACGAATTTCGTTTTAGAGTTGAAAAAACTTTTCTTTGACTTGTTTCTACATCAGCAGCTCACATTTGATAATTCTCTGTATATAGTTCATGCCAAGCGATTTGTTTTGATCATTGAATTTCCTGTGAGCCACCATCTTGAAATGTGACGTGTTTGCGTTGCAGTCTCTACTCTTGACAAAAGCAATAACAATGAACGAGTGAGGGCCTGGCACTGTCAACGCAAACACGTCACATTTGAAGATGGCGGCCCGCGGGAAATTCAAACAATGGAAATGATCAAAACAAATCAGTTGGTGTGAACTGTATACAGAGAATTATCAAATTTGTGCTGCTGATGTAGACACAAGTTGAGGAAAACTCTTATTCGAGATTGATATTATAGGACAGCCGAGGTTCTCTTTAATTGTCTTGACTGTTACGATTTATTCTTTGCTAAAACAACGGTTATTGGTTTATATTTTATACTACGTAAAGCAAACCGCCAAACATTTAATTAAAATCCATCAAACTTTTGGCTAGGAAAATTTAAAACTGCTTTTGATATATATCTAGAAATGGTAAAGCAACATTTGAAATCATTTTACGTTTTGTCAGCTCTAAAATAATAAATCATTCATTTGTATGTAACAAATGCAACATAGTTTTCAAATGCGCCTAACAATAAATTCCTACATGACTATCAATCAAAGACGGTAAAATATCGTGAGATATCACACCAACTAGATTTTTTTAAAAATTTATTACGTCGCACCATTATTGCCAAATGCTGGGTGATAATAATGTAATTGTTAAAAATGGTTTGCACGTGACTCTTGTTTAGACTGTAATCGATTCAAAGATGACGTCAAATGTGCGCGAGGATACAATATCTGAAATAGCCCTTAGTATGATGACGTCACAAGAGCACAAGGAATGCAATAGTAAGGAACGTACACTTTAGAAAAAAAGCATCCAAAAGACACTACATCAAAATGCATTGCACTTCGCTGCACTTAGCAACTAAGTATCACCAGCAAGCCTCGTTATTGCGCACAAAAGCGCTATCGTGATGCCAACATACATAAGGTCTATTCGGCACGTGTACAATACAATACTCGATAAATACGTACATTTGGTAACTTTAAGTACTTATTGCTTGTCAAAAATAACATTTACCAACTACTTTATTTCTTTCTTAAAGGATCTTCGACAGTGATAAAAAAAAACGATAAAAACGTTCTCTTGTAAAAATGTTACAAAATACTAGCTTTCAACAGCTTTACTGTTGATATTTCATTCATTTTGCCTGACGAAGGTAACATTAAAAAAGCTAGTATTTTATAACTTTTTTATCATGTTGCATCCTGGTAAGGATGTTTCTAAATCCATATATCTTCAAGTGTATTTCGTAGCTTATGTCATACATTGGGAGGGGAAAAACCTGTTGAGGTATAAAATGAATAAACCGCTCAGAAAAGAGAAACAAGTCTATTTGTGTTTTATTGGGTCTTGGGTGTTGTACATTAGCTCACCTAACTTAGCTCTTCATCTCCATTTCATTCATGCAAGTTATCACTTCATACGTGTGAGAAAACCATTTTGCTGCGCTGATTGGCCAAACCAAGTTTTAAACCGCGGTGTCATATCAGAAAAAATGTGCATGTCTAAATCTCAAATGAGTGGACCAATATGGTTAAGAGGTCGGAATAAGCCCAGCACAGCTATTTTGTTCTTTTTGGGACTCGTTGGGACGGTGTAGCAAAGAATAAATAACACGCACGAATGCCAGTGAGTCTATTCGTGCTCAAAAATTGTAACTTAATCCAACGAAAACAATAACAGACCCAAAATGCAAATCAATGTATGTTATTCAGTAGTATAAAGAAAAAATAAACAGTTGTCAGTAAAAATTGGTTGAGGCCCCTAGCGGGGAATCGAGCCCACGTCTCCCTGTATTCTAGTCAGGATTGCTAACCACTACACCATCAGGGATCATCACGGTGGTAATATAGCAGTTTCAATGTATTCTAGTCAGGATTGCTAACCACTACACCATCAGGGTGCTATCACCATATAGCACGACTCCCTGTATTCTAGTCAGGATTACTAACCACTACACCATCAGGGTGCTATTACCATATAGTACGTCTCCCTATATGCTAGTCAGGATTGCTAACCACTACACCATCAGGGACCACCACGCTGGCAACGTAGCAGTTTCTTAATTAGTCAAGTTAACGCGTGAGGATTCCGGTCTGGGCCAAATTTGAAATGCAAGTGCGGCCTATTTAATATAATGGAGTGTGTTTCGCCTTCGACATAAGGCTCGGATTTTACTGAATAATACCAAATGAGAGGAATATCAAACAACCATCGGCATAACCCAAGCCTGTATACAAACATATATCAATGGTATGTTGTTCAGAAGTATGAAAGAAAGATATACATTTTTCAGAAAAATAGGCCGCACTTGCATTTCAGAAAAATCGGGCCCAGACCGGAATCCTCACGCGTTAACTCAACTAATCGTGAAACTGCTACGTTGCCACCGTGGTGGTCCCTGGTGGTGTAGTGGTTAGCACTCCTGACTAGAATACAGGGAGACGTGGCTTCGATTCCAGCTCGGGGCATATACTAATTCAGTTCTGACAAATGTTTAGACTCAAAACGGTTCGTACACGCAACACTATGTACTAGCAAGGGCCAAGAGTCTAAAGGTATTATAAACAATTATTGGATGAGGTTTTTGTGATATCCAGAATAATCAAGGTCGAGGTGAGGGTTATCAGC
>JAOBYJ020087781.1:0-10638 GCA_025403565.2 Palythoa heliodiscus
TAGTCGTGGATATCGCGAGCTACGGGAGCCAATCAGCGCGCGCGAAAATGGATATCGGTTGCTTTGGTAAATACTAAAACAACATATTGGGATATTCTGCCAACAAAGTCTTAACTCTTCACACAGATTTGGAGGTTTTTGTTTTTCATTTTATCCAAATCAATACTATTTACCACAGTATTATTTTTACCAGGATTTCTTAGATGCCAATAGAAACTCCCAAGGTTTTCTTTGGTTTTTCCAAATAATTCTTCTTTAAAATTTACGCAACTTGGGCATAAAATATTTGAAGTACTTGTTATTTCAGAATCAGTTGCTCTAATAACATTACCAAAACTGTATATTTGCACTTGGAGAATTGCCAACTCCTTCAGTTCCGAATGCAGATTTCCCCCATGACCAGAAGTGAACGTTTGCCTTTTACAAATCATTTGATTTACGTCATTTCTGCTTGAAATGAAGTACCCAATTGTCAAATAAATAATTTTTTGAAATATGATGCCTTTTAAAACCTCCAGCAAAATTTCTAGCAAATTGAAGACCTTTTGAAGGCTTTCAATTTGCAAAAAGCAAATAACTTTTTATGACCTGTGGGAGACCTGTTAAAAACTTGATGGTCAAGTTGGAACAAAAATACAAGAAAAAGAAAAGACAAAGTAGAAAGAAAAGAGAAAAGGAAAGACATTTTGATGTTTCTGAAGGGAAGCAGAGAGAACAAAAAATGAACAGAATACTTAGAATAGAAGAGGACCAAGTAAAGTTAGCAGTGGTAAAAAACTGAGAATGATCATGGCTGCAACACAACACATCAAGGTTAGTAACACTGTCACTGAATATGTGTGCCTTGGAAGACACGTGGAAGGTTTTGGTTATTTCCTTTTGCGTATTTGGTGGCCCTTAAGAGGGCCGGTGTTGTCGTCGTCATTGTTAACAGCAAGGATTGGTGTCTTTGTCTTCTAAGAAGCTCTGGTCAGTGTGGTACGTCTTGAATCTGTTGTAGATGTTTTGAAGCTTGAATGGTAACTTTTGTACACACGTTCTTGCTTGAGTCATGTATGATGCACGTTTGTGGTTGTCTTCAGTTTCTGTATCTTGCATGTTCAGGGATGTTTGAAAATCCTTACTGGAGTCTTTCTTTTGTTGGATGCATTGAATACCACTTTCTGAATCAATTCTGGTATCATCTGGCTTGACCAATGCATAAGTACGTTGAAAGTTTCTATCTTAGGGTTGTTTGTCCAAAAGCTGTAGGGTCCGTTGGTTTGATGTCACAACAGCTGGCTTGATACTAATTGATCGCTATATGACGTTGTAACATCCTTCCGTTGTCCTTGTGAAGGTTGAATTCAGTCCAATACGTATTATAGTATGCAGTTCATGGTTTACAAACGTATAGCTATGCTTTTTAACATGCGATTACAAGATTTCGAATTTCCAATACTATTCTAAGACAAAGCTGGCTTTGAAACAACACTAGTATCTCAAAAAACACAAATGAGAAATCTACTCAAAAGTTTTTTCGTCCGGCAATTAAAGATCAAAAAAATCTGTACAAAAAGCTATTCGTATATTTCCCAACTCGATTTCCAAAGTTAGTTTTCTAAAAGGATATTAAAAATGTTAGTATTTTCATAATCTAAGATAATTACAAGTTTTAAAACAAGTTATTAAAATTTCACAATTTTTACTATAAACCTTCCTATATAACTAAAAGACAATTTTGAAAGTAAAACTTTCGCTTTGGTATTTACAAATATACAAATTTGTTGCAGTTCTTTCTCTGTACAATAAACTTTGCATTCCTTTGATTTAAGACGCAACTTTCAGAATTTGTCGGAGTTGTTCCGTCATAACAGCAGTGTCGTAACGGCACACTGCCTGAACATAGCAAGGAGATGCAATCCAGTGTGATGGTGGTTTGGGAAGTGAACTTGGTGAAGGGGGTGAACTGAATTTCGGACCTGCGTACGGTGACTTATCTCCTTTTTCTTGAGTGAAATTCATCTGAGCACTAGTACCGGTAGATCTTCGTCGCGGAGTTGAAATGGACGTCGACGGCGAAATATTTTTATACAACGTCGGTTTAGTTTCTTGGAACGTATGTGCGTTTACGCTCCGATCATTTCGACGCTTCTGGTTTCTTCTCTGAAAGTTTTTCTTCTGGTATGATTTATTTCTAGATTGAGTTGAATCTGGACATAAGTTTGAACCGAAAGTCATCTTTCCCGAGCTTGCGATTGTTTGCCGATGTCGTAGTTGAAATTCGATGATAACCGACCTTTTTAGTAGATGTCAAAACCTTTTACCAGTTTTCTTGATCGTTTTTCAACTAATTACTTCTATGGAACTTTCAAACTCAGCGGATCTTCTTTTCTTCACAGCAAACAATCACACATCAACAAAATCTTTCCTTCTCGCTGAAAAATAAAATGTAGAGGTCGAAGGAGTTGCCAGCTTCTTGTCGAATTTCCAACCTTTTGTCGTCCAATCAAATTCCAGCTAAAAATATTTGTCACTAAGCAACAGCCAATCAGAGTGCAGGGTTTTGGCACGCCCTGTCACCTGACGTTTGAACAAAAAACACATGATTAATCGTTGCGTCACAATAAGATATTTTTAGATGTTTAGCCAAGGGTTTTACCCCAAACAGTTCGTGCTTGCTTGCGCTTTCGGTTTTTAGGAGTATTTTTCGTTTCCGTTCTTGTTAGAAACCTATTTTTCATTCACAACCAACAACACTCGGTCAGCTAAACTGTATTCTGTGTTCTGGGCACCAACAAAAACGCCTACGTTGTTAGAATTAGCGAACAAAAGAACTATGTCCATGGTTTAGGCAAGGACAAACAATTAGATCCCAATTTCATGCAAATGACGTTTGTTTTTGCTTTGAGGGCAGGTTTCGGGAAATGTAAAATTGGATCACGTAGACTGGAGAAAATACATTTCGAAATGTTTTCAAACGTAGCGCAAAAAGACAGATATGCTGAAATTTTGGAAACTCGGTTGGAGGAGTTGCCCGAATTTTTTTTAGAAGTTTGACATCAGTAATGAGTTCATTTTTGAAGAGCTGATTAAAATTCCCTTTCGTTTTCGTCTGTTTTGCGGTTTGTTTGATGTGGGGCTTTTCTATCAGGGCGCGTGTTATGATTGGTCGAAGTTTTTTGAGTGAAGCGCACCAGATGTTTTCTACCAATCAACCAAGATTCACAAAGCGTCTTTGTTGTATATAGGCAAAAAAGCTCAAAGTGCGTTCTATATCCTCTTGTTTCATTAAGGTCGTTTAAGTCCTTAATGGCCCCAGAGAAGAAGAATTAGTATGAATGTAGCATTGATAAATTACCTCTCGTGTTCAGAACAGATCTTTTATTAATAGAAGTCGAAAACTGGAATGGACAATGAATATTGGGAGATCGTTGCCGCTTCACAAGAGGCTAACAACTATTTGCATTAATATCCTTCTTGCCCGAGCACTGTTTGTACTGGTACTCATGTCACGTTTTAGAGCAAGAAGTCTTTCATTTGTCAGGGTCATTGCAAACAATCGCTAGCCTTGTTGGCGTCAAATGTCGAGTGTTTGCGAAGGTATAAAATACAGTTTATGCAGATTTGGAGTAAAAAAGAAAGCGCATAGCTAAAAGGACAATTCATGAATACTGAAAAAGGCTGACGGCTTTTAATCCACCGCCGCGACCTTAGGGAGACATTTTTGTTCTTAAAAAATAAACGAAAGTGTTTAAAAATATTCACTTCTAACCGGAAGTGAAGTGTGTCTTATATATTCTTTAAAAAATTCTTTTATAATTTGAAAAATTTTTAAACGTCATTCGTAACGAAGATATACGTAATGAAATATACTTGAGAAGTGGAACACGTTTTACGATCAGTCGAAATTCTTTACGCCAAGTGTTATTAAAGTAAACCGTTCAAATATTTTCTGATCTTTCGTCTTACGAGAGAAAACAACCAGTTGAACGATCTTTCAGCGCGTTGCTTATCATCAACCTTTCAAAATCACATCAAAGCAATCCGTTCTCCAATCATATTTCTAAAAGTTTTGACTCTGTTCAATTTTATCTTGTGCGGGCACAATATTCGGAAAGAAATCAAAAATTCGGTGGGCTGGACTTTTCGCGAACTGTCAGATGACGTCACAATGTCTGTTAGCATGATGTCAAATGTCAACAAAAGGAGGGGGGAGGTTTTTTTTCCATTGATCGATTTTTATGAAAGCGGAACCGCGGTCTGTCCGCATGGAAGCTATTCGGTCGCGGACATCGGAGGGGCCACATTTTCTTTCGTAACAAACACAGCCCAGAGCTCGTAGTGGCATCTGACCGCCGTATATAAGAGGGAAGTTTCACGCGAACTACTAGAAAAATAGATTCTTTTTTCGACAAATTAAAAGAAAGATTGGAAACAATAGACCGCATTTTACAGGTAAGTGAATTTCTCTTGGCGAAAAGCTTCTGAAACAGTTTAGTGTGCCTGTGGATAGAGACTTTTGACTGTGTTTGTCGGGTGATGTGGAAAACCTTGCTCAAACAGCGTCTCTTGAAAACAGACACCCAATATTCAACGAAAAAAATCAGAAATATATAAAAGAAACTACAGCTTTTGAATTTTTAGTTACCAGAATTTGTTCTCTCAAACACAGAAAAACTACATGTTTAATTGAACAGAACGCGACTCGCTTCTGAACTTCGAAGATGGAGGGGTTGCTCGTAATTCGAGAAGACTTAAGCTTTTCGCCCATTTCGAGTATTTTGTTGTTCCTCGCGACAAGCCATAAAATCAGTGAAACTTGTTATTTTAATTCTGGATGCTCGACTGAAGCGAAAATTGTATTCTCGGGTATTCGTACCGGGGGGTGAACCTTTCTTGAACATCTAGGAAGAGTACATTCCTCTAATATAGGTCAGATTTGTAAAAAAACAAGGAGTTTATACTTTTATCCAACGAATCTTTTGCGAGAGACAGTGTGCAGACCACATCAAAGCCACTGTAAGTTTCCATCGTGATCTTGTTTATTTCAGAACAAGCGAAGTTTCTGCCTCTGTTATGATCTCATGACTTAGATGTTTAATCAGTAGATTCGAAGTTGCAGTAGTCCTCTGTATTCTGTGCCAAAATAACATATTAAAACCGACTTACTGCTCAAAAATTTAGCCGAAATGACATGGGATTCTTAGGAAATAAAATCGAGCTAGCGCTTCGGAGCTTGTCCCTTTCATGTTTGGTGCCCGTGAATACATTTCAACTTCCGAATTGCGTTCTTGGTCTCCAGCATAGCGCTAAAACTAAGCTTGCAGCTATTATTGTCCGTGAAATAAAGAAAATTTTGCTTTCATTTTACTGTATGTCAGTGAGCCTGGTAGTTAGACAACCAAACCACCAATTTTGAGCAGATAACAGAGAGAAAGAAATGTATCCCACTTCGTGAAAAGCATTCTTGTCTTGGCTTACCGCACATAAACGCCATTGTGTTTTACCGACCACGATGTAGTTCTGAACGCTTACAGCTTAGCTCGAGATCGACTGTAGCCAAAGCTAGGCAAGCTAAGGTATGACAAAATCTCGAAATCTCAGAACCCGCAACAGAGAAAAAGAAGCCGTATTTGTCAATTGCCACAAGCAGAGGTTCATTCCGAGGAAAACCGTATGCAAATTAGTCCTTAGGGATTTCGAGAATATGCTTTTGTTTAGGTTTGAGACATTTCAGGCAAGTGTTATGTTGCTGGCTTTTCCTGTAGAGTCTACAGTCTGTAACTCCATTTCGGAAAAGGCACGAATTTGAGAAAGTTTAGTTCTTTATCGGCGCACGCCAAAGTTGCTTGTCAAACATAAATTTTGATGAACTGGTTGAGTTATGTTCATTATTCTAAGTGTAAGACGATTTTCCTAGTCTCATTTTAGTTAGGGGTTATTATATTTTGCACTAGTTTAGAAAATTCGAGGGGACAGTTTGGCGCCTATATATGTTTGTGAACTGAAATATTTTGCGGTCGTGTTCCTTGAATCACAAAATTTGAACCGGGACAAAATCAAAGAAGTGAATAGTGTATTTAGCGAGGAATATAGGCACATTTTCGACCAGAGAATGCTCTCCGAACACAGTTCATCTGACTTTACATGAATTTGTTTAACGTAAATTATTTTGTACGGATTAAACTTCCTTGACAGATATTTTCAAATACCAAGCCTTTTTTCATTCAAATATCTCACGAAAGATTAGAATTCCACATTATGAAGTAAGCTTTGTATTTTTGAGAAATTGTTCGCAAGTACATCCCCTACTGGAGGGGAAACCGCACTGTACCATTATCGAATTTCGCGTTTGGATTGTGGCTCGTCAGTGTGCTGGGACATATTTCGTTTTCAAAGGCCAACAACTAAAAATTTAATCCATTTAAGTGAACTAAAGACACGAAATTATTGAAATGCGTGTTATAATACAACTCGCAAAAATGGATGAAGACGTTGATCGCAGGCTCAGTATAACCAACATATTTTGGCTAAAAATAAAATATCTAAAATTTTTTACCTTAACTTTTTAGAGGAAAGCTTTTAGTCTAATTTTTATCACCAAAATTCTGAGATATTTACCAGATATATGTCCTACTTTTTGTGTTGTTTGACGTGTGATAAAAATCTTATGGTAAATGAATTCCCTTCTCTTATTGAAAGGAATGTGATCCCATTCTTACAAATGCCACATGCTCCCTTTGGCAAAATCAGAAAATTTCTCTTTTGACATTTTTGAATTGTCAGCTTAATTCTGTTTGCTTTTCTGAACAGAATAAGAAACCAGTGTTCTTTGTTCTGTTTTGATAAAATATTTATGTGCACAATCGTGAAAATCCTTGCTTAGTTCATGTCTTTGCAACACATTCAACTCAATAAGAATTTTGTTTCTGAGTGAATCTATGTTGTCAGAGAAATAGACTAGACTTGTGGTTTTGTATCATAATTAGTTAATTTGCATTTAGTGATACCATTTGGGGAGGTTTTATTAAACAAAAGAGTTTCACTCTGCTAAAACAAATAACAAATTCAAATAATGCACTACTGTCTCTTTCCCTCTCTGATTAGATTTAGTTTTCAAACTGTGTAAAATTAATAAGTTAATACATGAACTGTCCCGCACAATAAATGTTTCTCACCACTGGGTTTAGTTTTGTGTGGCTTTCATACGTGACCTGATTCAGCTCTGCTTTTTACTGTAGAAATCTTAGCATATTGAGTTGGCCTTCAATAAAACCCTCCTTTTTCAGGAACTATGTTAGTACATTTTTTCACATGTTTTATTTTTATTGGTGGTGGAAAATTTTTAAAATTAGTTTTTGTAAAGAAACCAAGAGCTTGTATCACTAGTTTTAACAATGAAAATTATCAATTCTTATAGCACTTGGTTAGTTCTTGGCAAAAAAAACCTACACCTGTATTAACTCCTGATATTACTACTGCTAGAACCTAGCTTTCTCCAATATTCATGTCATTTGACTTGTTATTGTGACCCCACAAGCTTTTATTCCATCAGTGTATAAGAAACCCTGGAAGATATGAATATCAGTGCCCTTTAAGCTAGAGTAAAAATAATGAAATTTTGTAAACTGCAATGTTGCTGTTTGCAAATTGTCTGGATTTTAGGTCATCGGAATTTGATGTCATATACTTGATATGAAAGATTGTCATTATAATGTACCCCCAACAAAGAACAAAAGAAAATTTACCACAATTCAAGGCCTGCCCAATTTATTTTTTTTTCTTTTATGAACATTTAAGCCAAAAAACTTAAGATTGGTGGGGAATAAAAATAACAGCTTGAGAATGTACTGTCCAATACAATACTTGGTACAATACCATCAAATAACATGACACTCTACCATAGTACTGCAAGGCAAAATTCCAAGCCTTTTGGTTAGCAAACCATGTCAAGCTGAATACTATGTTTTGTCCATTTGTGCCTTAATAATTATTATGATCATACCATTTAAGATTTTGGCTTGAAATAAGTACATTAAGATTTTTATTTTTAAAAAACTGATTTTATAATAGCAATCACAAGCAAAGGAGTGCTTGTTTAGCTCAGATAGAATTTTTTTTTCAATATTCGAAAAGTTAAGTTTAACAGAATTGTAAGACAAAAAATGAACTTGTCTGGCATAATGGCGTTTTTTGCAGAGGTAATTTTTTCATTAGTTATCTTAATTTACTGTTATCTTACCTTCTGACCCTTAACCCCATTAACCAAAGATAGTTGGTGCAATAGATATACAGTAGGAAACTCATAAATGAGTCTTTGAGTTGAAACAGGGAAAGTATGCGTTACAAATTGAAATGGTTCCTATGTTTAATTTAGAAATGATAAGTTATTTTTTTGTTTGAAAAACTGAGAAATCCTGAACTATGAAGGCTTTTTCTCACTGATTTATGCATAGGAATCAAATTAATTTTGAATAGAAAAGAACAAAAATTTATCAAAAAAAGAATTTGTTCCAATATTTTGTAGTCTATGTTTTCCTAACATTTAACATCATGATTGTGTTAACTAAATCGAGAAGAGAAAATTGAATCTTGTTTGTGGTTTTTGCTGGCAACCATGACAGACTGGGAATTCTTATCTAATTCCCAAATATGGTCAAAGGTCTGTTTTCAATTAAAGGACTAATCTTACAAACTCATCGAGGTCATGCAAGCTTAAAACAGTAGACAAAATCTTCCAGAAAAAAGATCAAATTTATGAATATGTTTTTTAAATAAAATCCAATGAGGATATCTAATGATGAAAAAACTATGAATTATAGAAATGAATTTATTTTACTTTTTCTGCAGCCATAGAACTAGAGCCCCAAGCACTTTATACTAGCAAGTTTTAAAAGTAATATTGTGTTCCTCTCAAGGTATACAAACCAGCTTTGTGAGGGAAAAGGGAAAAGGAAATTGTATGTGTTTTTCATCTCATTTCCTTGCTTCAAAATTTGCATTTTCTTTTATCAAAAGGTAATTACAGTGAATTAACTAAGCTGAAGAAATTTTAGCTAGCTTCTGTTTATTCCCAAGTTCTCATAAAGAGCATTCCTTGGCGTGCTTTTGTCTGCCTTCAGTTTCCTGATATTTCAACAACTTGATGTATTGAATGATAAGAAATGGATTGTTGTAGCCATTCCTGTTAATACACAGATAACAGCCCCAAAGAAATATAATATTAAAAGTTATTTTGAAAGTGCAAAGTTGAAAAAATATTTGCAAACAAAAATTACATGACAAAATTTTAAGAAACTGAAGTTACTGGTAGATTGAAAGATATTTAAAAAGGAACGAAATATAATCATTGAGCAACGGTGTGCATCTATAGCCTTTTTTGGCAAAGGAGATCTGGGTGGTGGAAGTTGAAATTGCTATTTTGTAAATAAAAAGTAAAAATTAATAGTCTATTGGATTTACTTTGTGCATGTAGCAATGTATCAAACTTTGATTTTTTTTGTTACTTTTATGCAGTATATACTCTCTAAACTTTTTCTTTTATTCCATGCTAGAGTTGGTTATGGCAAGCACATCTGGTCCTAGTTTTCAACATGCAAGTCCTTGCAATTCAAGTTTGGATCATCGAACATCACACTGCACCAGTCTTGGCAAAGTAAGTGTTGCTTGTTTACCCTTTAAGCTCTAAACACGACAAATGACGTGTTAGTAAATTCTCCCAACTGAGCTCCATACTTTCTATATAAGTAGTTTGGTATCCAATTAGTTGACTGCATATTAATGTGTCTTAGTAGTAATTTGAATTGATTTGGTTACAAAATTAATAGAATCTAATTTTTCTTTGCAGAGAGACATTAAGCCAGGCTGCTCAGCCCCACAAGTGATAGATTTAACAAATGACAGTCCGACTCCACCAATGATGTCACAGCAACCTCTTCGGCACTTGCCGTCTCCACATTTGCATCCTTATACACATTCGCAGCATTCATCTGCATTTCATAGAGTAAATAATGGAAATCATAACATTGAAACTCACGGGTAAGTAAAGTGGCCTTGTTTTTTTTTCTTTCAAAAATCAAAAAAATTGTTAGATTTCTAATAGCATTGCTTTTTGTATTTTGCAGGCCAATTCCCAATCGAGGCTGCCCTTATTTGTACTACACACAATCATCAAGGCAATTACACACACATCAGGCACACCAGCAACACCCACATACCTCTCACTCAAGACAGCACACCCACCCAACTCACCTTCACACATCACATACAAGACCTCTCCATCACTTGCCGAGCAGTGCTTTTAGTCCTATAGCAGTAAATAACTCAGTACCGCTACAGCACCCCACAACTGTGGAAAGTTCGGCTGTTTTGATGGATGTAGATCAAGTGCCAGATCTTGTTCGGTCTCTCCCTGTTACAAGCCTTCCCAATCCCCTGATTGTTACAAGTGTACCTGTGGCAACACCATCCTATGTTCAGCCCCCAGCTCCACAGCCGGTACTAAGAAGAGTAAGTTAAATATGATTTGTAGAGGCTTTGGTGAATGTTATACTGTACTGGTGACATACTAATAAAAATATTTTTAAAAACTATTACACAGTACATATGAAAGTTAAAAGCATACGAGCTTTCGGCTCCTTCTCGGAGGCTTGTTCA
>JAOBYJ020087998.1:0-10634 GCA_025403565.2 Palythoa heliodiscus
CCCCCCCCCCCCCCCCCCCCCACACGGAAAATTATTGAAAACCAAATAAGCAGGTGATTTTAATAAATGGGAAGGTTGGAAAATCAAAAAAGAATTGTTCACTGTAAACTGCACAACTATTTCAGGTCTGAGAAAACTCATATCTGTCTTAACTCCAAAAAAATGAACAGTAGACCAAAAAAACGGGGTGGGAAATTTATCCAAAAATTTAAGAAATGGGGTGTTCCTAATAAGATCCAGGGCAGGGGGAGGGGTGGGAAAAAAATTAATATGAAGGGGGGGCATTTATTTGACACCCAAGAGGACCCCTCCCCACCATATTGGACTACGTATGTTCAAAATATTTGGTGAGTTTGGCAACTTGATGTTATTACTGCTGATATGTTGTAGTAACTATACAAGACCCACTATAGTGTCGATATTCATTGGAAATCCAACTATTAACTTTGTCAATGAAACATGCTTACTGGTGATGACAGTTGATAAACTCAACTGGACACCTCGCAAATGGGAATTAAAGAAGAGATTTAGTACTAAAAAGATCAAGTTTCGTCCCTAGCAACACGTCATATGCCCCAAATAAATTATTTCTTTTATATTCTAGTTCATAAATATATTGTGGTGGAATCTCATAACGTGCAGTGACTTATCTTATATGAGGGTGACATCAGCCTTCAAAAATGTGCTGTGTCATCTTTCCTGAATAAAGTGCCAAGTCATTCTTTTGTTTTTGAACGACTTGCCCAATCTTGTCCAGACGCTCTTTTGTTATCAAGATTACACCAACGTTCATTCTTCTAAAATGGCACCAAATGCATTAATTATGCAAAACAGGAATGGTTTTTTGTTCGGTGTGATTGGTTTGTGCATGAAAGTATTGTTTAATCTATGAGGTCATGTTTCTATTTTTAGTTATCATCCTCAGATAATATAATCCACCGCACGTTAATGATACTCCACTGCACTTTCTTCACGAGTTAGAATATAAGAGAAATACTTTATTTAGGGCGTATAACGTCATCCTAAGATAATTTATGAGTGCCCTCCCATTTACTCTAAAAATACGGCTCATTCCATACGTACTATACTACTTGCTAGAGAAAATGCACCACAGGGTAGCAAGAATAGTCATCTCAATTTGAAAAATTTTCTGATTGTGATTTTATCAACCTAGACGACCTTTTCCTCAGCTGGAGACAAAAACCATACAGTAATTTATTTTAAACATGGTGGAAATACAGGGGTTCTTTATTAAATACCAGCCATATTCAAATTTCCCAAAAAAATTTTTGCATATGTCAGCAAGACAAACAAATTAGTCTTTTAACTTAAAAGCCTTGCACATCTTTAGTCAATTTCAATCTGAACTTTCAGGACTACCAGACAGCAACCATATTAGGCTACCTAAATCGATTTAGAATCAACAAACATGGCATTTCTCTATCATGGTGGCATAGGTTTTAAACAAATTTGTAAACATTAGGTTGATTATATAAATTCTATTGTAGATTTTAAATTTTATACTTTTGTCACTTTTATATTAAATAAATAATTATTTTTAATATTTTTAGTATTCTTAGTATTTTGGTATTGTAATATTAGCAGTTTTTAATTACCTAATGGAATTTTATAAAGGATTTTTATATTCTTTAAAGGGCTTCCATTGACAACACCAATTTATTTTTTGAATTACCGAAGGAATACCCTGGGTTCAATAAAAGTAGCTTCCATTGATAACACCAATTTATTTTTTGAATTATCGAAGGAATACCCTGGGTTCAATAAAAGTAGCTTCCATTGATAACACCAATTTATTTTTTGAATTACCGAAGGAATACCCTGGGTTCAATAAAAGTATCTTGATTTCTTGAAATTTTAAAATAGTTCTAAATTATACTGTCTATTTCATCAAAAGCTAGTGTGATGCAGATCTGGACTACATAATTTGCTACACCAGCAATATTATTGGCACCTTTACATCAAAACTTTCCTTGTGGAGTGCAGGGAGGGGGCCCCCTTTCTTTCTCCTCCACCTGTGGTTTAATTGGTGACAAAAATATCTCGTGTTTCTTTCCATTCATCAACTACTGACCATTAAACCAACCCCTTGAAGTCCCTCTTTTATGTGGTAGGAAGGATCAAATTAATTATGTTTGCCCCAACACAGTTGAAATGTTTTCAATCTAAATCTCAATTCCAATTATGATTTAGTTTTTGATGCAGTGATAAAAAATATCAAACTGTTTCTAGTAGTAAGTTATGGCAGTGCTGCCCAAGATACACAATGACCTTTTTATAGAAACTTGAACTTCCCTTGGTGCTGTACCTTTCAATCTGAAATCAACACTAAGAATGTAAACAAGACAAGTTTGCTTTCTCCCTTTACTTCTATTTGTAATGTTTGCTAGATCTTACAGTTGAAACTTATTTAAATCATCTAGAAAGTTTCTCTGACTGGGTTTATTTGAAATAACTTTAACTTAGTCACCAAACAGTTAAAGCAAACTGAGGCAGGCAAACAACCTAATATCTTTCCATCAAAATAATTATAGTAGATAGAAAATGGAACACTCAGTTTTTGTTCCATGCTTGTTTTTCCGTCTTTGATTTGTACTTTTCAAAGGTCTGATTAAAAAATGTAAGATTCCAAGCCTTTGGCTCATTTTTGCATCTTACTTGAATGACTGGGCCATTTAACCACCATTCCTAGAGCACCAAAGCCCAAAATTACACACAAAAAGTCAAAAAAGCGCATCACAAAAGAGTATTTATAACAATGCATGGCCATGGCATTTCCAATAAAGATTATTTGCAGAGTATTTTCCTTTTCTATACAATAACGAGCTGCCTTTTCATTTTTTCGATAGTTTTTTGACATTCTCTGTCTTAATTATTCTTCGAACGCACAATGTAAATTGTAAAAAATGTTATAAACTGTTTAAAATGTTTAAAATATTTGTATATTTTTGTATCACTGCTATAAATTTCACTGAATTCTCAGCCTCGTCAGGGATGTTCCACCATATTGGATTCTAGATACCCAGGTATTTTTAACAGTTTATAACATTTTTTACAATTTAAATTGTGCGTTCGAAGAATAATTAAGACAGAGAATGTCAAAAAACTATCAAAATTTGTCAAATTCTTTTATCGTTTTGACAACAGAACTTTTTGAAGCATGCCTTTTCATTTTACTTTAGGAAATTTTAATATCTCCGAGGTTTTGAGAAATTCATTTTGTTTCCTGTTTTTTCTTGCTTGAAAGCTCCTCAGGAGTTATAGAGGAAGTTTTTTTGGGTGAATTTAATGCTTTAGATACAGCTTTTGATTTTTTATCACAACAGAGTGTTTTTTCTTCACTGTTTGATTTGTGCACAGAACATTCGGTTTGAAACGATGGTGCATCTGCAGGACAAGGTATCTGAGATGCTGGTTCCTTGTCCTGCACTTCTGTTTGTTTATTCAAACCAGACTTTTCTGACTCTGATTTGGAATCTTCATTCCTAGTTTTCTGAAGATCTGGTTTTTTAACCTCTTGAGCATCACCTGAAAGAGAATTAGCACTGAAGAGACTAAAAGTGCGCAAAGTTCTGGCTACGCTTGACATTGTTTCTTTTCCCCTCTCTTCAGTCTCAACTGAGGTAGATTCTGATTCAGGGAGAATGCCAGTTGCTGAAGCTGCAGGAGTAGATTGCCCAGCCGGAGTGGAGGTAGAAGTATTTGTTGCAGTAGGCTGGATCATAGCAGAAGTTACAATCACAGCAGAAGATAACTGAACTGGTGTTTTCACAGAAGTGTTGATGGCAGTACTGACAGTGTTGTTAGGAGAAGGAACAACAACAGCACTTCCACCACTGCTAGCTAGAGTACTCAAGCCTGTGTCAACAGTGGCATTTGTGCCAGTGTGCATAACAGTATTTTCAACAGTGCTTGTGCAGATGTCTGTGGAATCAGTATGAGTAGTCACTGTAGCAGTGCTTGTGGAAGATTTTGAGTTATCTGCTGTGCCTGCCACCGAGACTACCATGGCTGTGCTTTGGGTGGAATTCTTCAATACTGAAGTTGTGCTCAAAGTGGCAGTCACTGTAATGGCTACTGTCTCTTTGTTTGTTGTTACAGGAGCCACTGAACTTGTATCTCCTTGTACTCTGGTAACAAAAGTAGTGTTAGTGGAGGAAGTATAAATGGAGGTTGCACTTGTGGTTGTTGTGGAAGCTGCAGTGGAGGAGCAAGAGCCACCTGCCTGGGTGAGTGCAGTAGTTGCAGGATATACACTCACTGATGTGGAGCAGTTACTAACTTCACAAGCTGAGCTTTGTGGGCTACAAACTGCAATGATACTCGCAGCAGCTAAACTGGGTGATATATCAATTCCTGACAAAGAACCTGTGGGACTACTTGATGCTGAAGTACCTTCCCCAACTACTCTAGTTGTTTCTTTTTTTACTTTTTCAACTGCTATTTGTTGTGGGACTTCAGTTGTGGAGGTTTTAACTTTCTTTGGCTCCTGAACTGTTTCTTTCTCCTTTTGGACTTGAGCTTCTGACGGAGGCACAAGAACAGCCAGTTTTGAGCCAATGATTGGTGGTGGAGGGCCAAGTGGCATAAGTAATTTTTGCGTAGGCAGCAGTGTAGATGAAGGTTCTCCGGATGTACCTTGTTGTGAAGGTTCCATGGAGGGTCCTGCTTCCTCATTACCAGGTAGAGTTATGGAGAGTTCTGTTTTTACTTTCTGCTCTAATTCTTTGGTCTTTCGGTCCCTAGGTTTGAATTCAGCCAAGAAATACTGATATTAACACAATAGTTATGACTGGGGGGAGGATGATCGCTAATTTTGAGCACTGCAGTTATTTACTTTAAACGGACCATCTATAAAGCAGTCAAAAAATGATAGGCAGACAGATGGACTAACAGATAAATACAGAGACTACACAGTAAAAGCAAACTAGAGTCGACATCACAGTCTCCTTTTAATTACTGTACCTGTCATTTTCTCTTGCCTCTTCTAAGTCTTTCTTAATATCTGTTCTGATGGCCTGTGTTGGTAGCTGCATGTGCAGCAAACAAGTGGTGTGGGCAAATGCCCTGGCCACCAAGGTCTCGCACTGCTGATTGTCTCCACTGTGAAAAGTGCACCTCTCAAACAAAACTTGATTTGGATCGTGGTTAACATCTTAATGATGCATTAAAGAATTTGCTTATGTATTTTGGAAGTTTTCAAAATAATGTTATCTAGCAATAATATTCAAAGTCTACATTGTAATAATTCAAGACATTATTGAATTGATCTTGTGCAAAGAAATGCCTCTAATCAAATTTAAACACACCTGTACTCAAAATAATATAATATATTTAGAAAAAAAAACAGTACAGTACAGAATGATACGAAAAGTATAATTATTTCCTAAGTGAAAATGTAAAAGAAACCCCAGAGTTTCAGCAGTGTCAAATTCACTGGTCAATGGCTTGTTTTGACATCCCAATATGTTTTACAATATAGCTTAAAATTTACTCTTTTGCCACAGTCTGAAGAAAATATAGGCATATGCCCCGAGTGATAACCAAACTTATGTCTCCCTGTTTTCTAGTCAGGAGTGCTAACCACTACACCATCCAGAACCACAACGTAGCAGTTTCATGATTAGTTGGGTTGGTTAGTGCAAGAGGATTCCTGGGTCCAATTTTTCTTCAATGCAAGGGTAGCAAAATACTGCACTGTAGTGTGTTTCACCTCAATATAAGGCTCAGATCCACTGAGTAATACGAAAATGTGAGGCATATGTAAAATAACAACAGAGCTTGATATAAGCCTACATATAAACATAATTATATCTAGTATGTATGTTGTTCAGGAGTAATGAATAACATACAATATCTATTGGTATAAATTATTATTGGAACTTAAGGTGTATAATTACTGCAAGGATACGGCGAAGACAATATTTGGTCAAAGGCAAGATCCTATCTGTGCATCTGTTTCCATTGTTTGTGTAGGTGCATCTAAGGTGTGGCATGTTCTGATGCCGAGCACCGGTGTTTGTTCTCTTTTCCTTTGCCTGCTTGTGAAGCAAGGCCTCTGCTCCATGGACTTTCCGTCTCCTTTTATCCAGCAGCTGTGACACTGGAACAGTGCACTCACCTGCATACATAAAAACCCGACAAATATTGACTTAAAAAACTTATGACTATAACCATGCTAACATTTCTAAATCTAGTAAGTTAAATCCCTTTCCAACCTAACTACTTCACATGATCAACACCTATCCTCAGTTTCTATAGAGTCAGGGAGATGCCTCCCCCTGAACTGAATACTAATCCAGCTCTGGTTACATATGTAGCCCTTATCAGCAAATGGCACTGTCGTTATTTTATACAGTTTTGTTTACCTTTGAATTACAGTGTCTTGCTCAAAGATGCAAAACATTGTTCTTCTTGAGGCCAAAAAGGGTTAACATTCAAAAATGCACCCAATGGGATCACTGCACTACTGCTGTACCACCACTGTATATATTAATAGTGACTTGCGGCAAAATTCACAAAAAGTTTCCATTCTGTCTAAGGGAACTGCCATAACAGGCTAAATACTGACAGTACTTAATTTTAATTGCCTTGTAGTATTAGCTAGCTAAATCCTTTGATGAGTCTAAGTAGCCCAATGGAGCTGGTGTTTATCTATGGTTTCTTTAGCGTTAAGCAGACAAGAGTCATTGACTCCCCCTGGACGGGACACTAATCTATCGCAGGTTAGCCCCCAGAAAAAACTGGTACAGGTACTTTACTGACCTTGTAAGGATGGAAAGCTGAGTTAAATTTGGCAGAAAAGAAAGTCACACAAATGTTCAATGTTTGGTAGAACTGGGTTTGAACTCAGGACCTTGTGGCTGGGAAGCAGAGATCTTGCCACTGTGCCAACAATGTCACTGTTTGCTGTATTAATGTTATATTAATGTTGATATTGAATCTGCTTGATGCAAGCAATACAGTAATGATAACTATGGTAATTCTGATTATGCTGATGGTAACAATGATTAAAATTATTACCCAATTTATACTAAAAATACATTTATTAATAAGTACTGTTTTCCATTGTGCATTTTTACTTATTTAGACCTCTGCCTAGTTTGTTGATATCTTACCAGACTCATTTTCTTCCTCAACCTGAATGGCATGCAGATATTTTCTTCTCTTCTCCTTCAGAACATGCTGCAATCTCTTGAACTGGTCAATATAAAGGGACCTCAGCCTTACCATCTTGTCTCGACACATCCTAGCTGCCTCTTCTGTTGTCCAGACCCCAGCATGTCTTATGTTTATGAAGAGTAAAGAAAAAAAGAAGTCTTTATGACAGCTACAAGATTCAGCTTCACAATACGGAGAAATGAGGCTAACATTCATACAACTACATGATATTGTATACTTTTCTGCTTAACCTTTATTAACAACTAATTTTATAATTTTAATTTGATTCTGACAGAATGACTATTACAAGACAAAAAGTGCTGTCACAAATAACATGTCTCAAGCCTTACTTTAAAGGGTCCTCATCTTCACTGTTAACTGACTCTGCGTCACTGTCAGCATCACCATGCCACGCACTGTCAACCTTGGACAGTTCTTCTGAGCCACTCGGGGGGTCCATATTCATCTCTTCTTCTTCTACAAGTTAAGCAAAATATGATTATTTGTACGTATAGTGTTCAGCATTGTTAAATAAGTGTAAACGCCAAAGCCAGGTCTTCTCCTGAACGCCAATATATCACAATATGAAGCAATAAAAAGGTGCATCGTCACAAACACTTTTTATAGCATTGAAATGCTATTTGATCACAACAATTCAGCTGTCAAAACCCTGCAAAGTGAAGAAAACCTGGGTATTCTTGAACAGTTTACATAGTCACTAAACAGGTCTGGTAAACCGTAATAGCTTTTGAATGCTCACTATTGTACAACAAAAATAAGGTTTTGCCAAAGACAAAAATTTATGTTTTTCCGCTTGCTCTTTGAAAAGACATTTGATTCTTCCAAATGAAGTTTTGAACTAGCTCAAAATATCACATCTTTAAATAGCCATTTACTATGTTACCAATTAGTTTTCTTGTTGCCAGTTATGTTATTCACCTTGTTCCTCTCCTGTCTTGTCAAGATAGTAAAATTTAGCTGGGAGGTTAGAGTTAGTGAGGGTTCGAGTTACCGAGGGTAAAATTACAGTAAATGTATGAAGAAATCCACAGGAAATCGATGTTGGTTCCAATTAGCGCGAGGTTTGAGTTAGCGAGGGTTCGAGTTATTGGGAGTCAACTGTAGTAAAATTTAGCTGGAGAATACACAGCATCCTGTTTTTTGTTTCTCAATTTTTTCTGGAAAAATATTTTAATTTTTTCTTCAAAAAGTTTCAGTGGTTACAGTAAAAAAATGCTAATACAAATAAATTACTCTACAATTAAATTTATTCTGAATTCATGCCAGTACATTCATGGAACTACCTTTTACTTTTTGCAAGGCCAAATGGGTGAAAGCCTATTTCATTTATTTCAAACTGCAACAGGACTTTAAACCTGGTTTTTAAGAAGCTTGTGACCGGTTTAGAACAATCCTTTGTAAAAATGTGCCAAACCAATATACATGCCAACACACATCCCAAGTTACAAAAACACATTTCAGGGAGGTACCTAACCTGCAAATAGGCAGGTTTTTTTGGAAAGGAAAGGGAGAGGGACATCCCAGCATCTAAACACAAAGAAGGAGGGTATGACCGCAGGTTAGGAGGTAAGCCCCCACCCCCTAGAAAAAAAAATTTTGTGCATAATGCTTATGGGTGAGAACAGAATTTTACTTTTTGACAGCTGAGTGCAACATAACATGTAGGAACTACTTCAAGAACTGTAGGAACAGTATGTGAAATACATACATATAAATTTTAAAAATAATTATTATGTAAAAACTATCTAATATTATGTTAAATACAGTTTTGACATGCTAAATTGGCCTATTTGTGTGTGTTCATAACTGCTTGCTCTAGATTTTGGGAGATTTTATCTGACTTGTAGGCATCAGGGAGCCATGATCTAAATGTAGGAGACTCCCAGAACGTCTGAGAGACTTGGGATGTCTGTAAGGAAGACAGTACCTGAGGAGTGAAAATCTCCCTTATGTGATCCTCCATCTTTGCTCTTGTGTGAAGTGGAACTCATGGTTCTCCTTCTCTTGCTATGTTCTCTGTATTCCTCCATTTCACTCCACAGCTCATCCACACTGCTTCTCTTCTTCCTCTTTCTTCGCTCTTCAACTGCTCTCCGTAGCTCAGCTTTGCGGGTGTGAATGATGCAGTAGCTGGAAATGACAAGAGCCTGCAAGTCAGTGATTTATTTGCATTTCACATCATCAAATTTTGCTCACTTGCAACTCTTGGTATTAGAGCTGTAAGCTTGTTTTCTTACATGAAAAAATCACTATAATTTTAACTTTTTTGTAAGCTTGGAAGTAAGATATACAATCATGGCCTCAGAGAAAAGTTACTGCATTTTGGAGTCAGAAAACTGCATTCAACCAAAGGACTGGTGATCAGCAATTTTCTCGATATACTTGAGATAATCCTGCCAGCTATAAGTTTTCTGAATTTCTTTATTCTTTATTCCCATATCTGTAAAATATGATTTTTAGTGGACTTGTTTTCTGTAATTAGCTTCATTTTGGTTTCTGAAACTGAATATAAGCGTAATTATTCATGTTCCCAGGAAGTGTGTCTCACTTGGGAGAACCCTTAAAAACTTTAGTTACTCAACCATTCAGCTTACCTCTTTTCTTTGTCAGGAAGCTTTGGAGCTGGATTGGTGCATCTCTTGCCATTTGATTTCCCTGTGAAGCTACAGGGTTTAAAAGGGCTGGCCTTGTCTTCAAGGATATGCTTGTGGCAGAAATGGAACCCCTTCAACTTCTCGAGATTGCAAACTCGTTGTGAATAACAACATAAATTACTTGCTCTTTCAACTTTCTTGTCCATTTTTTCAGCCATGGTTGGTATTTTTTATCTTTATATGAACAAAGGTTCACCTGAATAAACAGAACATACTCTGTAAAACAATTTAAAACTGTTTGCATAAAACATCACTAAGCTTACCCACTAGAATCTCTCCATCAGAATTTATACTTGTGTTGGACAAGTGTGCTAGTAATTACACAGCCACTAAATAGGGTCAGAGGGACTAAGCCCACTATGTTTTTAAATGGGTTTCAATATGGGTTTAGTCCCTCTGACCCACGAGGCAATTGTGCCCTATTTAGTGGCTGTGTCATGACTAGCATGCATGTGCAACACAGTTATGTTTATCATTCCAGCCACATTCCACTTCAACTTTACTTTGTATTTTCAGTGGGAATCTGAGCCTGTTCGTTAGCTGTGCCATGTTGATAAGGCCCAACAAGGCCGAAACAGCTGTCCATGGCTGTTTTTTATTTTTTAACATTCAGGCTCACTCTTTTTTTAAAGGGTTTCAGTGCAGGATTAGTCCCTCTGACCCACGAGGCCTGAGTGCTCTATTTAGTGGCTGTGCCATTACCAGCATACATGTACAACACAGTTACGTTTATCATTCCAGCCACATCCCACAAGCGTTATGCTTCTAGTTTACTTCATA
>JAOBYJ020088107.1:5319-18636 GCA_025403565.2 Palythoa heliodiscus
AAGACTCCAGGAGTCAGATAGAGAGACAAGGACTCCAGAAGTCAGATAGAGAGACAAAGACTCCAGGAGTCAGATAGCGAGACAAAGACTCCAGGAGTCAGACGGCGAGACAAAGACTCCAGGAGTCAGATAGAGAGACAAGGACTCCAGAAGTCAGATAGAGAGACAAAGACTCCAGGAGTCAGATAGAGAGACAAAGACTCCAGGAGTCAGATAGAGAGACAAAGACTCCAGGAGTCAGATAGCGAGACAAAGACTCCAGGAGTCAGATAGCGAGACAAAGACTCCAGGAGTTAGACGGCGAGACAAAGACTCCAGGAGTCAGATAGAGAGACAAGGACTCCAGGAGTCGGATAGAGAGACAAAGACTCCAGGCGTCAGATAAAGAGACAAAGACTCCAGGAGTCAGATAGAGAGACAAAGACTCCAGGAGTCATATAGAGAGAAAAAGACTCCAGGAGTCAGATAGAGAGACAAGGACTCCAGGAGTCAGATAGAGAGACAAAGACTCCAGAAACAACCTCTTCTTCAACCATGTTGGGGGCTCTCTCCAGTACACACAGCACGGCTTGGAATGGGGTCCTGGGCCCGGTTGTTTAAGACTCAGGTACCCTTAACCCTGGATTAAGCCAACATTGAAAGATCATATTCAGTAAAAGATTTTACAGTGTTTATATAGTACTGAACAGATTTCCGAACTAAGGAAACAAAATTATCAACCCCGAAACCAACGCCCAAATCATTCTATAAGGTTTAAGGAACATCAATAAAAACTTAACCCTAGGTTAGTGCTTATTGGCTTTTGAACAACTAGGCCATGGCTGATTTAATAGAATCTCTAGACAAGTCGAAATTCAATCTTACGTTGCCATGGTAAAACAATTACCGATATTTCAATGAGTGAAACGTTTTTCCAAACTTACCGAATTGTAGTCGCTTAGTAGAGATTTCACTTCCTATACTTTCTGTATCGCTGTTGTTTTCTTCCGGCCGAGTAGGAGTGTCGGGGACAAGTTGCAGTGATGGGGATGGGCCAATCAACATCTGAGAATAAATAAGCACATCGTTTTAAAGGCATGGTGCCAACGCTAAAAACAAAAACCTCTAGTCTATTATGAAAAATTAATTTTAAGAAGTTACATACCGGGCTGAAAGGTTCCTGTGTCTCTTGGACATAAATCGTTGCTGAAGAGAACAATGGCAAAATAAGCATCAGCAAAATGTTAACAAAACGTTCAAAGATACGAGTTTGTTCTTGCAGAAGACAAACGGTCTTCATAATAATAATGATCATCTTTGTCCAACTATATTAGAGATAATAAATTGACCCACTTTATTGTCTCAACTTTTTAACTATTTTTTACTGATTTTGCTCTAAAAAAATCACATCAACCCCTTTGTTTTACACTTACACTTACAAGTACAGAAAAAGGGTGATACTCCACCATGAAAACAAAATTCCCTGGCTTTTCATTGACCAAGGGCATATTTCCCTGACATAAGCTGGTAGGGTTTTTTAGTAGTACCTGGCGCAAAACTATAGTCCAAAGATATTTTTCTCTATCCAAAAAAACGTCTTTTGACTTGTTTTACAAGAAGATTTATCTGGATGTGAGATTAAATTTTCCTGACTTTTCCCTGATTTTTCCCTGATTTTTGAGCTCTTTTTCAAATTCCCTGATTGCTTTAAAAGCTCTCTGACAATTCCCTGACCTTGAAAAAAATTCAGATATCCCTGACTTTTCAAGGTGAGTGGGAAGCCTGAGCAAACATAGCCGCACGGAATTGTTGAATGGGGTGTAGCTGTGCCCCATGTTGCATCAAAGTACCAGGTTTGTATGGATCCTTAAGTGCAAAATTCCAGTCTTTTTCCAGACCTTTTCAGTAATTTTTAAGAGTCAATTTTAGGTTAGTTAACGTTTTAGAAAAAGTATTACAAACTTACATGGAAAGACTTTAGTGGGCGTTAACACAATAGCCCGTTTCCGAATTACGTTCCATTGCTCACAAACAAAGCCTTTAAGTCGAGGCCAAGTGCTAGCTTCTGATACATTACAAACTATATTTTTTACCTTTTAACCTCGACTAGATCGTTTTATTTGTGAGCATTGAAGCGTAATTTGGAAATGGCCTGTTATCTTCACTTGAAAATTAAAGTTTGTTTTAAAGTTTATTCTTATTCCGTATATTTTAATTCTTGGGTTTCACCCAGTCCCTAGAGACGCAAAAGACGAAGCGGCCATGTTGGTGCCGTAAACAAAAGAAGATCATCAATTTCTTTGGTTTAAGGGTACCAACATGGCCGCTATGATGTCAGGTGAAACCCAGCAATGTATTTCTTAACAAAATCCAATATTTCTGAATGATTATATAGTTTTATTTTCATCCCGCAAACCGTAGTTTATGTTGCATATTGTATTTTAAACGGGAATCGCTCTTTAAATTTTCAGAGTAGCCGTATCTTTGCAAAATTATTTTAGTAGAAATCCATGGGTGTTCGTCGTCAGGAGGAGGCGAAAGGAGGAAGGAGGCGGCGTGGCTCAGTGGTCAGGGCGTCGGATTTGAATGCGGTTGACCCGGGTTCAAATCCCGCTCTGACCACTGGTTGGATTTGTCTTCGGTGACCCCAGAGTCAAATCCACCACGCTTGTATATAGCCAACTGGTCTGCCTCCTACCAGTTGGGGTTTTTAACTGTGTTCAGTGTTGTAAAACAGGTTCTGAAAAGCCCCCGAGGGGGAGAACTTGTATATGTCTTTGTCTTTGTCAAGGCTACAAAATCCGAAGTTTCAGACTTAAGATTAAGACTGGTTTTTGAATTTATATTTGTACCACCCCTGTACATGTATATAGATCCCTGGGAGTGTTATCAGAGCCCCCAGTCACTCAGTTGTTTCCACATCACACTGTCCACTCAATAAAACACACGGCCTTGCCATCAGGTCCATTCTGTCTTATGGTTAATCCATATTCTGGTGTAAAATCAAGTTTCGTAGACTTACAAAGTTAACCTCTTTTACGAGCCTTAGTGGCCCACTGGAAACCGGTGCTTATCGCCGGTCCCTGTCGTGTTAAGCGGACGAAAGTCATTGACTCCCCCTGGACGGGACACTACTCCATCACAGGTTAGCCCCAGCAGAAGCTGGTACTCATTATACCGACCCCGTAAGGATGGAAAGCTGAGTCAACTTTGGCGCGAGAAAAAGGTACACAAATGTTCAACTATCGGCAGAGTTGAGGCTTGAACCTGGGATCGTGTGGTTGGAAGGCAGAGATCTTTCCACTGCACCAACCACACCACCGTAGACTTACTGGAAATCAAAATTCCAGGACTTTCCAATAGTTTTTCAAAGAATCTTCCAGGAATACTATTTTAGAATGCCAGTAATTTTTCTGCAACACATGGCACAATTCTTATTAAAACCCCAACACTTAATTCTAATTAACAGTTCAGAGGAAAAAAATAAAAACAAAGTGCAAGACTTAGGCCCAGTTAATATTTTACTGTATCGGCTATAATAAATAAGGCGGGGTGTAAATTTTGCTCAACGCAATCCAAAACATCTGAAAACAAAGTTTTACTTCCAGGACTATCCAGGAGAAAAAATATTCCAGGAATTTCCAGGAAAAATAAAATTCCAGGACTTTCCAGGAAAAATAAAATTCCAGGACTTTCCAGGAGAAAATATATTTCCAGGACTTCCCAGGAGAAAATAAAATTCCAGGACTTTCCAAGAAGCGTACAAAACCTGTAAAATCTAAGAGGTAAACCAGTTTACTTATTGTTCAAGTGACCAGAACAAAGGGTTAAAGAAACAGAAACACAGCTTCTTATTAATTACGCATTTTACCTTAATGACCGCTGAACAGCAGGTACGAGAACAACTTAACAAAACTTTAAAAGTTAAGATATTTCTGTAGGTTTAGTGTTCCTAAAACACGGAAATCGTATGCATAGTAGTTTCATATTTGCCCCACTAATGCAGTTTAATGCAATGATCTGATAACAAAAACTCTAATAGGGTGGATTCTACACTCTACCACTTACAAATTGACTTCCTCTTTTGTTCTTCCAGCACTTTTCGCCTCTTTCGTTTTCCCCTCTCTGTTGATGAAGGCACAAGTATTGTTATCAGTTCTCCTAGAACACCCACCGATAGCAGTAAAGGCAATGGGCTGTCTATACTGTAGAACAATATCATTATTTATATCATTACATTAACACCATCATCATCATTTTCATCATCACCATTATTATTATCATTATTATTATTATTATTATTATTATTATTATTATTATTATTATTATTATTATTATTTTGACATTTCGGCTCTGAGCACTGGATGTTCACATTTTCGATGTACCTAAGGGGCAGGTCACGACCTACAACCAAGGGTTACTTAGGGTCATTCTCCTTCATTATTCCAGCACTTTAAGCAATATCTTTGCTAACGCTGTCATTATCTTTAAATCCAACCTCTAAAACCGTTTGTCCAGATTCTTTCTACAACCACTTGCCCAGACTCTCCCTAAAACCACTTGTCCAGATTCTTCTTACAACTAATTAAAAAAGTTATTGCTACAACCACATGCCCAGACTCTTCCTACAACCACTTGTCCAGATTCTTCTTACAACTAATTGTCCAAGTTCTTCCTACAACCACATGCCCAGACTCTTCCTACAATCACTTGTCCAGATTCTTCTTACAATTATTGTCCAAGTTCTTCCTACAACCACATACTCAGACTCTTCCTACAACCACATTCCCAGACTCTTCCTACAACCACTTGCCCAGACTCTTCCTACAACCACTTGCCCAGTCTCTTCCTACAAGCACTTGTCCAGATTCTTCTTACAACTAATTGTCCAACTACGACAACTGATGCCGACAAAAAAAACTATCTCTGAAAGAATCTGGAAAGAAGGCGCCACAAAGGCCAAGCTAGGGAAACGTGGAGGAGAACATTTACCAGAGACAAAAGATAGGAAAGGGATTTTCGCTCCAAGCATATCAGATCTAAAGACAAATCAAAATGGAAAGCATATTTTAGGGCCATATGTACCCGATCCGATGAGTGAGAAGAATGATGATGATTATCAATTTTGTTATATAAACGTAACATAGATTTGAAAAAGAGAAACAATTTATAATAGTTTAAAAAATAAAGGTTTTAGTTGGCCTTGAAGTGCACGATTATACTCATTGTACACCGAACCACATATATAGCAAATACCAGCACTATTCCTGACGTCCTCTTCAAAAGCCTTGGGCTGCATGGATTTGGTTCTTTTCAAGCGGCCGACCACCAAAGGAGTGTGACTTTCATCTGGGGTAATGACTGGGAAGAGGTCTTCTGATACCCTCTTGCATTCAACACGGCAGCTTTCAACCCACAGAACAGACACAAGATGGATCCCCTTCTTTATAGCTTTTTCACGTGTTGATTTCTTGCCATCCTTAAAGATCTGGAAAAATCACACAGAATCACTCCTCCTATCTGTATCCTATATCATAAGCCACTAATTCTACTTACCACTCAGCCATCATGACTCATCCTTAAAATACTGAGACCACTAACAACCCAGCAATCACGACTTACTGTATCCTTACAGCACTATACTTGTTGATCCACTGGCCACTCAGTCATCATGACTTATCTTACAACACTAAACTTGTAAGAACACTAACCACTCAGCCATCATGACTTATCCTTACGACACTAAGCTTATAAAAGCACTAACCACTCAGTCATCATAACTTATTCTTACAACACTAAACTTGTAAGAACACTAACCACTCAGCCATCGTGACTTATCCTTACAACACTAAGCTTGTAATAACACTAACCATTCAGTCATCATGACTTATTCTTACAACACTAAACTTATGAGAACACTAACCATTCAGCCATCATGACTTATCCTTACGACACTTAACTTGTGAGAACAGTAACCACTCAGCCATCATAACTTATTTTTACGACACTAAACGTGTGTGAACACTAACCGCTCAGCCATCATGACTTATCCTTACAACACTAAACTTGTAAGAACACTAACCACTCAGCCATCATGACTTATCTATACGACACTAAACTTATAAGAACACTAACTGCTCGGCCATCATGACTTATCCTTACAACACTAAGCTTGTAAGAACACTAACCACTCAGCCATCATGACTTATCCTTACAACACTAAACTTGTAAGAACACTAACCACTCAGCCATCATAACTTATCCTTACGACATTAAACTTATGAGAACACTAACCGCTCGGACATCATGACTTACCCTTACAACACTAAGCTTGTAAGAACACTAACCACTTACCATCATAACTTATCCATACAGCAGTACACTTGTTAAAGTATTGGCTACTCGGCCACCATGACTTTAGTTTTCTAATAGCTATTTGTATACTCCAAGGATAGAAATTTTCAATCAAGGTAATCAAATTATTATCAATACACTGTTAATTTAACATTATTTGAACACAACTTATTAGGAAAATAGAAATTGAAAAATAAGGAAAAACTAGTGTACAGTAGTCTGGTATAAAGATCTTAAGAGAATGGTATTGCAAAGTTTGGAGAATTAGAGAAACAAAAGCAGACCAATCGAAATACTAAAATATTTTTTCTAGTGAAGCAATGAAAAACCAGGAAACTTCACAAATTTGTCATTTCACTTTATTCTTGTCTTCTATATCGATTTTTGAGAATATTGTAACGAGGCCTTCACTCTCACCCAATATTGATGTCTGAACTTAAATCTTTCTTTATTATCCAACTGCACGAATAAAAATACAAATAATACAAATAACATTAAGAAAGGGTCTGGGACGAAAACAAATATCCCACCATTGTGTACGTTTTGAGCTATATTTATACTCCAGAAAACTTGTTTTACAAGTTTTTATTGCAATTCTGTTTTCAGCTTGTACCAACAAGATGTGTAAGTGGAATAATTGTTTTAATAAATTCAATGCAACATGACTGGATATAGGAAATAAGTCAAAATGATTTTTGAATATTTTTACTCCAGTGAAAGTTGACATTATCAGAATCCTCACTCAACTTTTATTGGCGGGCTTTTTGACATGCGCACTGATTGACATATGTCAAAATTTTTATGCCTTTCAAACAAGTTTGAAGTTAGCTAAGGTTTCTTGTGTACAACACCAGCAGTTTGTGACGTTTTTGTTTTGTTTTTCTGTTTGGTATTTCGAAATGGAATCAAAGCCATTGCTGGATTTACTGAACCCAGATTTACAATTATTGAAAATGGTTTGTTTTGCGTGGCGAACACAGGAAGCTAAAAATTGTAGTAAAGATGCCTTTCGTTGACAAAATGATGTTTACAACTCGACGAGTTGTTCTGGGATGTTTACAAAGGTATATAGCCTCAAAAATAAATAGTCCAAAAATACTGCAGAAATCTTAATACTCGATAGAAATACCTACAGGTTTTGAATAAATTTTCGAGTAAATATTTCACTATTGTGTGAGATTTGTGGATTTTTAGGAAGTGTGCGTTATTGAGCGGGTTTGACCGAATTCAGGCATGTTGGCCACCTTGTGACAATATTTAGGGGAGAAATTAGGGATTTTTTCATTGAAAAGTAGGGATTTTTAATGATAAATGATTAAAAAGTAGGGCTATTTTAGGGCTTTTTGTATTTAGGAAAGAATGAAGAATTCAACTAACCTTTCTGTCACTATTATCCAAACAGAAAGAGACTTATTCAAATGAAATACTGGTTTATCGCATTAATGACTTAGACAGGAAAGGGATCACGCACATCGCGTCTTGAAAATGCTTAGCATGGGTCCAACATCATTGAAATTTGAAGCCACTGGCAACCACACCACAAAGAAACTTGCAGTTTGTTCAGGTAGGGCAAATGTAGAACCCACGACAAGCACTTTCAATGACATCAGTCGCGCTCAACCATCATAGAATGGAAAAAAGTAGGTATTTTAAGGGGAAAATCGAAAAAAAGCTAACAAAGTAGGGTTTTTTAGGGCAAGTGAAAATATTTAGGGATTTTTAGGAATTTTAAGACCACCAACATGCCTGCGAATCGTGTGGTCCCACACCTGTACACCCTGCACACCTGTACACCCTGCACACCTTGCACACCAGCACATCCTGTCAGAAGACCTGACTAAATGAGTTTGCTTACCACATGAGTTACATCAGCAGTGAACTTCTTTGTAACCTACAACAAAATCAAAAATCTTTCATTATAACCATGAACTTCTATTATTCTACAGGGTTGCTATGCATTCATCTCTGTAAAATCTCGTTTGTTGCAGCTTCAGTACTGTTTGCAGAATACACATGGATATCCAAATTACTTTAGGACTTAGGTTCAAAATAAATGATTAAGACAAAGGCGGTACCAAAATGATATATATACCTGTATCACCCTTCTCCACATCCTTTAATTGTCAAAAGTTTACTCCCCAATAGACCCTTTTCATGCCAGAGTGACACTGATAAATATTCCGTTTTTCAAAAAATGAAATTCAGCATCAAATGTGTCACATCATTAGTAAAAAGGTAAAGTTTCGATGAGATTGGCTAAAAATTGGCTAAGATGTGAATATCTGAAGCTACAGTAAATATTTTTGCAGAATTTTGCAAGAAAATGTATGTGTTTAGCATGATAACGAGGCTCGGAGGGCATGGAATGTCCTCCCTAGATTTGAAAATTAATTTCTTTGCTAATTTAGGGGCTAATATATAAAAAATTAGCAATTTTACTAAATATAGATGTGACAAATTTGATAGTAAATTCCTTTTTCTTATAAATCAACCATTTCGCTGTGTAACGCTAAGTGTGAAAAGGGTCTATTAACTATAAAAAATATTTTTCCACAAAACATCCTATATAAAAAACTATATCTGCAGGGTTCATACAAATCTTTGAATTAAAGCACATTTCCAGACTTTTTTCATGCATGCTTTTCCTTAACCTTTGCCCTGATTTTGAGACTCAAAATTAGGATAAATGAACATTACAAGTACAAACTGTCGATATTTTTATTGTTAAATGTGTTTTAATTTTGAAAACTGTATGTACAGGGGTTTCAAAAATATTTAGGAGGAGTAGTCGGAAGTTTGCACGAGCCGAAGGCCCAAGATTTCTACTGTAGATGGACGAATTCTCTCGTGATTGCGGGAAAAATCAGGAAGAAACTGACCTTTGTTTTTGTTGAAAATACAAAGATTTCCTATAAACATTGACTTTGGAATCAAATTATACACACTGGGAAAAGAACCAACGTCTTATGCAACTGCGCTCTGAGCAACTGTGGTGAAAGTAGATGTCAGAAATTCTGTAAGAATGGTAAACATTTCTTGTGATGCGCAATTCCTTGTTTTGAAATCCCTGCTTTACAAGACGGTCTATACTCATGTAACTACTATTCCTCCAGCCCGAATGGGCTATGACTGCGTGAGACTGAAGGCCGAATGGGCTATTGCCTCGGAGACCATGAGAGCAAGAGGAATAACAGCATGTGAAATTAGGGATTTTTCTAGCCGGTCCATTTGGGTCAACTTAACCGGTCAAGGACAACTTTTAACCGGTCTAAAGCAAAATTAACCGGTCCGAATCACATAACAAATTATTATCTTTTTCATAGACACGTCCATGTATAATTATGGTGACATCAATGCTGTGTTTCTCCACGAGATCAAAACAACTTGTACGCCATCAGCACTAGTCACTCTAGATGGGACAACGTCAACATACAGTACTCCAGCCGCGGACGGTCGATTCTCCAGTTCTTGTCCGAGCCACGAGATCGAGTTTTTTCATAATCTTTGGAGGTTTTTTGTTTCTTTGCTAGAACTTTGCGCCACTTCTTCGTGACTTGTTGAAGTAATGACAGATCCAATATTGCTACTCTCGCTATTAATATTATTTGAACTCTTATTTGGTTGGCAAGTGCATGGTCACACCATCGTGCCACTTGTCTCGTTGGTCGAGCGGAAGCATGGGACTAGTTTAACGAAGAAAACCAAGCCACATGAAGTCACTAGCCTGCGCCGCAGACACTCTGTACCTCAATCGACGGTTGAAAAAGCTTGGGCCGGCTGTAACGCAGGCTAGAAGTTACTGGCTCGCAAAAAATAAATAAAAGGCGCTTTTTAAGCGCTTGTGGCTACTGCAAATAGACATGGAATGTGACGAAATTCAGAGATAAAAAAGAATCAGAGAGAGGTTGGGATGTTTATCGGTTCACTGTTGATTGGTTCCAAAGAATGTTTCGTAAATTTGATTGGTTGGGAAGTTAATCGGCCGGCCGTTGATTGATGCCAAATATAGTCTCGAAGTTTTGCGGGCTTCCTGTGGTATTTGGTGACTCGCCTAGGCTTCCTGTTGTGGTGTTACAGACTCACTTACCTGGACGACGACTAAGTGGCTACCGTCTAAATTCGACGCAGTAGCCACAAAAATGGCATCGACAAGGAACACAAACAGCGATCGATGCAAAACACGGAGTTCCAAAGATGAATCGACACTTAAACATCATTCAATACTAGCTTAGTAGCTATATTTACATTCATTCACAATCTTCAAGCTGCAATGTTTCAAAAATCAAGTTTAACACGAAGAGACAAGTCAAGTGTAAACACAGAGCAACAGTGAGTGAAGGTTCGACTACCTAAAAATATTATTAACAGTACTCGAAAATTTTAACTGGTCCAGTCAGGTCGGCTATCTTTGATTTTTCAACATTTTAACTGGTTTCAGGCAATTTTAACCGGTTTTTATCTCTTAATAATAATTGTTTTAGAAAAATCCAACTAGTTGGTCAAGTTGAAAAAAATTCTTATTCACTTTGCAGTGAAAATAGGAATCACTGCTATAGATGTTTTGACTTTCAAAGCCGGCATTTTTCGCTACTTGTACTGTAGGCTATAACTTTAAGCCTACTACAAGCACGGCCAATCAGATTGCAGCATTAATAACAGACTGTAGTTGGATTTTACTAATATCAATTGAATAGATTGATATAATGACTTTGAATTTAGAGCATCCACATCTTAATTTTCTAAAATTATGATAGTAGGAATCAATGTGTTTTTTTTTCTGCCTTTAGTCAAGTCAAGAAACTTTATGGAGGCTTCTTTCAGACTTGTGCTCAACATTCAGTGCTCAACCTTTGTGGGGTAGTCCACTTGCCCAGGGCTGGTAAAAAATGGGTTTGGGCTAGTAAAATTTCAGAACAACTAGTCACTGGGCTGGTCATGGTAGAACAGGTTTTGGAAAGACAAATAAAGAAACAAATTAGCTTTAGTTAATCGCGACAGAGAAAAATAATTGACTCTAAATATCTCAAAAAAAATAACCACAACATTATCAATATTCATGCATACTCTACAATTCAGGCTTAGATTTGCCTCTGTCGAGTTTAGAAAGTAAGTGTGCAGCAATATTAAAGTCTCGAGCTCAGGCTTGGCTACCAGGTGATGATTGCTGGCTATTAAATTTCAATACTCACTAGCCCAAGGACTAGTAAGTTAAAACGTTGAAGGCGAGCACTGATATTCCAGAGTTTTTCCTTATTTCCCTAAATTTTTTTGGATTTCCATATACTTTTTAAGTTTTTCAGTCTACAAGTACAAATCTGGTATCTGACCAGTGTACAATAGTGACATGTGAAAGATGGTGAAACAAAATACAGGGTAACATAAAATTAATGATAAAGGAAATCATTAAAAAATGTTGAGACCACAGAATAAACCCATGAACTATCATTAATTATGTTTTTTTCCAGTTTAGATAAAGGCATCTATCTATCTATCTTACCATAGCTCCAAGTGCTTTCATCTGTTTTGATATTCCTTCAAATCTGTTCTCTGAATTTGATCTCACTTCTATAAAGGCAGTGACTCCTAGTGTGGTAGGAAGGCAGATTTTATATCATCAATTTTGAAATAATATTATTTGATAACTAAACAAGGTAAATTATTATAATTTACAGAAAAATACAAAAAATATCTCATTTCTGATTGGATAATTGCAAATAAATAAAATAATTAATAGGTTATAAAGTGCATTTTAGGTTACAGAGTGCAAAACAAAAGTTGCTAAAGAAACATCTTCAAGTGCTAAATTTGAAAACAAAAACAAAATAGCTGACAGTTGTTTTGCTTTGTCAAACCAAAACGATGTTGAGCAACTAAAAGAAAACACGAAAAATGAAAATACTTAGAAAGCTACACTGACCTGGTTAAAAGTTTGGCAAAAATGGGCAACTGAATGAAAAATCAACAAGAAACTTAAAGAGTGAGAGCATAAACAATTTAATAGTCATTGCATCTACGCTGCATTGTTAAGAATATAATAAATAAAAAATCGTATGAACTTGCTTGTGTATTTTGCGATTTATTTTTATGGTTCCGTACAGTATGTTTCAAGTTCTCAAATCACACTCACTTTTGGCTCGTGCAATTTTTGGGTTGTGACTATTGTTAACAGCTATTTTCTTTCTGAGATACTCTACAAGTCATGTGTTTTTAACACTTGTAATGATTCCATTTCTCTTGTTAGAATACAGGAAAATGCATTGCAGGGATCCCAAAATATCAAAGTTTATTAACTTCCTGATCCCCTGCAGGCATGGGATCTCAAGACTCTTGCAATTTCCTAGACATAAAATCACTTCCATCTGGTTACCTACTTCAAACAATTTATCAGCATCTAGATTCTCATTACATAACCCATATAAAACAGGTCATTTTGTAATGAGAAAATGGAAATTGATCAAACATAGAAAACTACCAAGGATGAAAAGCGAAATTCTCCTAAACTGCTAAAAGGAAAAGCATGGGTTTTAGTTGGGAGAATTTAGCAATATGCCATTTGGCGTATTTGGGGCTGAAAGGGTTAATTTGTGAAATCTCTGAGGAACCAGATCTAACAGTGATGGATGGTGAAAACAGCTTGAATATAGCTTAAAAATTTTGTAAGATTTTTTATGCAGGCCTGTCAACTTTCCTGCTTTTGCCAGGAGACTCTCGGTTTTGCATTAGTTCTCCACTCTCCCAATTCTGGATCAATATTTCTCCATTTTCTTGCATAATTTTTGTGTTATAAAAGCACTGGGCCTTGAATAAGGCTGTCTTGTGTTTTGCTTTGTTTTATCAAATTGTGTTTGAATGAGGAAGCCAGATGACAGCTGTTACATCTTCTACTATAGCATGAGTCAACTGTCAAGTTAAATGGTTTTAAAACTTGTTTCAGTACTATTTATATGTTTTGTATATGTTGCGGTTATTTTTTTTTATTTCACT
>JAOBYJ020088219.1:0-10631 GCA_025403565.2 Palythoa heliodiscus
ACCTATCCGGACTTTATGGGAGTACCCCCCCCCCCCCCCTCCCGGGTCAGTCCTTAGTCTCGGGTGTGTTCTTAGTATGTTCTTAAATTTTGGTCGATTTTCAGCCTAACATTCCTATAAAAAACGTTCTCTCAGAAAAAAGAGTGTACCGGCTCGTCACTTAATGCTTAAAAACTCTTATTAACAGTTTATTTGTGAAACCAATCACTCACATTTTAAGCTCCAGGCAAATGGAAGAGAGAGATATTGGCTCATTTCGCCAATAAAATGATCATTAACTTTATTTTGGAACGTAAAATACATAGAAGAAAAAAAGAAACTAGGATTTGTTTTGATTTTTTTTTTGTCTGTCGTACAAGAACGCGATGGTCTCGTCACGCTTCAATCGTTAGCTTCTCGTGAGAGTTAACGTAGAAACTTTTAACACGCAATTTCTTACGTATATTTTTAAACGTCATAATTATAAATCTCTAAAATTTTTGAATTACGTTCAACAAAAGCATATCCTTCTTCGAAACACCTTCTTTGTCTCGTGAAAACTGGCTTCAACTAGAATCCATCGTAAAAGAATTGAAACGAATTAAAGCTTTCTTTGCTTAACTAGCACTTCATTTCATTGTGAAAATAACAAACTAAAAAAAGTCCTGTTTCAGTGAAAATTCCGCCCTGACATCGTCTGCAATGATACAGTATTGCACTTGAATCTATTTTCCCGAAGGCAAAACTTAAGTCTGATTCTATACCTTTAAAAGTCTTACAACATAATAGGGTTTCATTGTTTTTTATCCCATTGAAAACAAGTATAATTTTAATGAGGTAATGTTAAAAAAAAGAATTCTTTACCAATACACCTTCAATTATCTTTAATGTCTACTTTACGCACTTCTGAGAATATTTTAGCAATTTTACACTTGAATTCGTTTCAAAATAGCTGTAATTTTGTCTGAAATTTGTACTTTAAACCATTTAATTGCATCACAGCCCCGTCAATATTCTCCAGTTCCGTCAAATTTTGTAATCGGTGGAAGAGCAGTTAATTAGTCGGTTTTACTATGAGCTAGCTGGTGATGGATTAAAATTTTATGTAATTTTGAGGATTCTCACGACAAACTCAAGCAAAATAAATAATTCGAGTTATTCTGCTTTTGAAGCATCAATTTTTATATGTGATTAAAAAATGAGATGGATTTGGAATTCCAATTACTAATTAGTTTAAAATTGTTAAGAAATTTTTAAAAAGGTAATTATAAAAGCTGAATTGCTTTTTTTGAAGGTTGACAACAATAGCCATTTATTCTTTACGTACGAAATTCAGTCTTGGACTTGCTACGGCTCGGGTAAAAATGGTACGTATACTTTTTAGCTTCGCTTTTTATCCGTGCCAAAAAGTTACTTTTGTTCAATTTCGTACGGGTGTCGAGCTCTGAACAAGCAATTTGTAGATACTCTAAACCGTTTGCAGTGAAGATTTTATCCGAACAGTGCCCGCCCGATATTCTCGGTTTTCGTACTACCTTAATATTAGAGGGATTTGACGAAGCACGTTAACAACGCGAACAAAATTTATACGTGTTATAAAATTAACGCGAATTTTCGAACAGTTATGTTTACATACATTTAATTAACGCGAATTTCACGTTCAAGAAAGAGAAAGTCAACAAACACGACCGGTTTGTAGTCGCGGGGCAAACAATCCAATAGAACTGAGCCGATATATTTGGCACGCACCGCAGAGAGAAGCTAACATAAAATAACAGGTCATAGCGATAAAATATAAGCCATCCCCACTTGTTCAAAGTGGATTAGAAATACCTATTGAGGTGACTGTGAAATGAGATGACAAAAATGGGATAGACATTTTGCGCTAGAAAGTTGAAGAAGTGAGTTATCCCCTCGGAGAAGTCGATCGGTATACTGACGAATTTGAGGACATTTTGAATTAAGTCAATAGTAAATGAAGATGAGTCAACGGATTATGACGGAAACGAAGATCAGTGAATTGTAAACGTTTCCTGATAATAAAGGTGTCTTAAAATAACGATACTTTCAATTAACGTCATTATATTAACAATGTCAATGAGGTAAATTAAGATACATAAAATTAACGCGAATTTTTTAAATTCGCGTTAATTACATGCATTGTTAATTTCCTATAATAATGTAATTTCATTCACGCTCTGACTACCTTTTCGGAAGGTCCAAGCACGGGTGAAATTTTGGTTCGGCACGGATGAAATTTGGTAGAGTGAAATCAAATACACTGTAACTGTAAGAGTACAATTTACCCGAGCAAACTTCATCTTTTTGGTACGCGTAGAATTTTATCCGAGCCGTGCCCAAATTCCGCGTAGTGTATAATCACTAAATGGGGCCGGCCTAATTTCCTTTCGCTTGGAGAACGGGACAAAATTACCTCCACATCAAGAAATTCTTTGAATACATGTATGATAATCATGTATCAATAATGAAGAGATCGTTATTTTAAAACAGTGCTGTATCTTAAATAAATTTTTAACAAATAAAATAAACACTGATTTCTACTTCTATTTCATAAGCGGAAATTTTGCGGTACTGCAGTTTCTACATACAGCCAAACTGACATTTATTTATAAATGTAATATTTGTGTGCAAAACTAAAACAGAAAGCATTTCTTACACTAATATTAAACTTAATTTGTTTTGCTTTTATTTTCCCGTTTATAAAACTATTTTGTGGTTCACCAAAACGGAGAACATTTTAAAAATGCTTCAGCAACAAAAGAGGCATCAATTGCAGTGACTTTATCATGACCGTCAATGCACTCAGAGGCGGGCGCCAGCAGATTTGCAATGATTAAAATGTTTCAGGGCAATGTGCCATTTATTATTTTATGCAAGCGAAATCACGGCAAACTTGAGAAGATTTCCAGACTTAAAGATTTCCAGCAAGCCGGCCATGATTGGGGCTAAACAATTTTCCTATGCCATGAGCAACTATTGTAAATTTACAAGACAAGGAAAGCGACTATTTAGCGAGCGTTCGGCTTTAGCTACATAAGTCCGGAATTAATTGGGGGGAATTTTAGACATCCAAAAGCGGAATTTTAAAAAATCTCGGGAATTTTTAAGAAAATGCCAAATTCGATAATTTTAGAGCAATTTGAACATTCACCCAATATTTTTGGCAACAATTTCACATGCAAAATCGTAGACAAAACGGTTTTTTTTGTTCTTACCGACCGAGAGAGGGCTCAGTCGGCTCACATGCTATAGCAGTGCAACACAAATCAACGGTTTTTCTTCAGTCGCCACACTGCAGGGCAACAAATTCGGCTGTCTCAGACGAGTCAATATTTTAGCTTGTGGACGAGTAACTTTACTGAAGCACTCATCCACCGCCCGGCGTATAGACAAGTAAATTTTATAGATCAATAACTGAATATCAAAATTCATAAAATAATGTCCTCAAAAATTGTAATTACAGTGCCTTATCTGTAGAAGTTTTTGTTACGCAACTTCTTAATCAGTATTGTTTTGTTGGCAATTTCTGGTGTCTAATTTGTAAGCCTAATACAGTCGTTTTTTTTATAATATACTTTATAAGAATATCGAGGCTGAAATTGGCCAAATTTTAAGAATAATGCTGAGGCTCTGACTTGGCATGTTTGAAAAAAAATCACATTACTGATTAAATGTATTGCAATTGCACTCCAATCCCAAATGGCAAGGCAACAAAAACAAATAAGAAAAGAGAATCAGGGAATTATAGTTTCCATCACGAAACCTCTGTGGGGAATTATTTTTTTTTACTGAAGCCAAAATGGCCAAGTGTCGTCTGACGCGACATCTTGACCTCGCTCAGACAACGTAAACAGAGTAATATGATACAGATCTATTATCTTTGAAGCTATTCGATACCACAGTCATTTTAAAAACGCAAATTCCATGTCAGCGATATTGCCGAAACTAAGAATATTCGTAAGAATATTTTCAGCCTAAAATCGGCCAAAAAATAAGAAGATCCAGCCTCGGTCCGAAAAACAATATTCTTATATAAAAAAAAAGAGTGTAGGCTTAGAGCTAAGAAAAGAACTACATCTAACTTAGATTCTAATCTTAGAGTAAAGTGCCTAATCTTAGATTCTAAGATGTTTCTAAAACAATATATTGATTGGACAAATGAATTCCCCTTCGGACAAGTAAAACTTGAGTCTCACTTGTCCAAAGTGGACAAAAGTAAAAGTTGACTTGCCCTGCACTACAACTTAACTTATGAGCGGTTATTCACCAAAAGGATCCCTACAGCGCATTCATTCATTGTTTTCTTGTTATATTACTATAAAAAATTTTGGCGGAATTCTAGAGATTTTTTCGGAGAATTTTCGACTTTCCTAAAAGAATTTTATAGCTTTTTTCAGGAAATTCCGGAAAGAATTTTTGGCCAGGTAAGCCTAGCGTGCGTTCCCAATAGGTGTTGGAAGTTGATGTACGTCACTTGCAATTGGCAGCAAGCACGGTCAGTCCACATGTCAGTTTATATTAATGGGGAGAGCACCTCGTTTCCAAATGAAAGGCGTATGGGTATGGGCTATGGCGTAGTCTAGGAGCTCCAGATTTATGCAATCCGAACTTACTTTCGTTGAAACGTTTATCAGAACGAGGCTTTGCATCAAACCCAAATCATGATCAGGATATTCATAACATTCGTTTTTTATCCTTGAATATTTTTTATATAGTTTCGCTTAGGTATTGTAAATATTTTAATTAATTTTTATCCATTTATATTGTAAACAATTACGCAATTCAGTCTTTTTAGCTGTGATATAATTATAAATAAAACTATCTATCGTATAAATATAAGTCCAATATTTTATATTCACACAATACATATAAAATCCTAGAGTTCAGCTATTTTGTATATAATAAATTATTCAGCCTCTACTCAAATTAAAGTACAGAGCACAACTGGGCTCTTTTTAATAAAAAAGCCACTTTTTACAAAGCACTGTTGAATTTGTTTTTTTGTATAGTTACTCAGAACTTTGTGTGTTGCTTTAATAAGTATTTTTGAAACACATTATATTGATCAATGGACATCTTTATTTCAATGTAAAATCCCTTATTTAACAATACTCATCACAAGGGACAGAGTTCCAAGTAAACGGACTCCAACAGTGGAAAATGAACAGAGTCCGGAGACACAGGTGCTTCTTGGGTAACGATATCGTCGTCGTCGTCGGCCTCCGCCCGTCTCCGACTGCACCAAGGGGATTAGGCAGCACACTTGTTGCTGTGGCTGTGCAGGCCAATACGGGAGTGGCAGTCCTTTTGCATTTTCCACATATGTACACAGTTGGTTCTTGAGATGTTAATATACAAGGCAGAAAAAAGTGCAACTCTTCTTCAAAGGAAAAGGTATTTCCAACAGAGATAAGAAAAGCTTTTAAGGCATTCCGAGCATTTAACTAACGGGTTTTCCCTGTGTCTACTGACCAACCAAATCCGGAATAGGGACAACCGTTGAAACTCGCATCAGAATGGTTGGTTTCCGGTCGGCAAATTTTGACATGAAAAACAGACCTTCGACAATGTCAAGCTACAGAGGGAAAGACTAACCAGCAAGTTTCAAGTTTCATTGCATTTCGCTTCATTTTTAAAGGTAAATCACTTGCGCTAATTATAAATGAAAATTCCCAATTGTAAGCAAAATGTTTCAAGACGGCCGAGTGCACATTTGCAGCGTGAAGCTTTGCCTCATCTTACTAGTTTAACTAACTTTAATTACGGTTATGACATAGCAATGTTTTTGAGCTTAGGACCTTTTCAAAGAACAACCTAAGGCCTATTAAGTTTTTTAGAGATGCGCATTGAACAGCAAGCGAAGGTGACTTATCCGGCCGTGCAGCCCAGTTCCGATTCCGTCTGTCTTACGGCGGCAATCAGACATTTTAAAAAAGATACCTAAATCCTTTCTACGTCATACTTCATAATATACACTTAATGTCTGCTCACGAGGGAAACATCTGTTTTGCTTCCCGAAGTCTAGAGCTCGGACAGAGATATTTGCAATGGAGGCGTATTAGTCGAAAATGAACAAACAACAAAAGTAGACGCCTATGGCCCCAAAGCCAAAGCCTGCAAAGGCTCGGTTCCGTATCATTTTTTTCATTCTTACATCAGCATATGGAGTAATTTTGCTGATTGCATGCGCAGTAAAATGTAACCGAGTGGTTCTAGGAAGAATGTCCGTACCACTTTTTTGACGGGTCCGAACCCTGTATAAACGGCCTTTTCTTTGATTTCCGTAACCGCTGAGAGAAAACTTTGTACCCAAAGAGAGCGTAATTCTTATTTTATTTTTTGCACTTTGATCCTCTACCTTTATCCTTAACTGATCACCTTGCAGTACTGAGTAACTTTACCTTTCCTTATCCCTTCCCGGCCTAGAGCGCTTACACTGGAAAAAAAATTAGAGATGCCCAGTCCAGCAAAGCTGGTATGAATGGTTGTTAATACTTATGCTCGCCAAAACGGGACGGCTTTTTAAGTTTCATTCCTATTTGGTCTTTCACTGGGAGACCAAGGAACATGGTTCAAAGTCTGGTATAAATGAAACCTAATTCTAACAGGCTTGGTGAAGGCCTATCACCCACACTTAACATCAGTTACATGAGATCTTCATAAGTAACGGAAATTGTTGCAGAGCTAAGGAGATTATTTCGCTCCAATTTGGTTTTGCCTCCTGGAATCATCTTAATCTATACTTATAGAGTCTTTTTTTAATAAATGAATGTTTGCTTATATTCCAGATCCGCTGCAAACTTTTTCTGTGTTAGATAGTACATAAAAATATCTAATTATTAAAATAAACTGAAATATTTAAGGTTCTACTGTAAGTGTAATTATAGGTTTCAGTGCTGGGACACCACGAAACATCCGGTATTCGTACTCTGCAAGGGTTTTGTACGTGACAACCGGTAAAAGAGATCGGGAAGGAAATATGAAAAAGTCGGCATTTCTTGTATTTATTGATAATAAACTTTGAGCAGATATCATACTGAACGCACCTAAATCATTTTTGCTGCAAATAACCTGCGAACAAGTAGCAAAAAGACGAGCTTTAAAAGCTTAATTAAAAGCTACGCGAGTTTTCTTGAAGATCTTCAAAAGTCTAAAGTTCAACATGAAGTCTCTTTCGAGTGTGTGCACTTGGCGTAAAGGTCTAACACGATTAGTGCATAAACAAAATTCTTTATGGCCCCCAACTAAAATATATTCAAATCAGCTTAAGTTAAACTTAAAGCGATTATCAGGTTTAAAAGCATATCAGCTTTGACATGTACCTCTAATTAATGTTCCCACAAAGAACATTTTCATAGTCACGCGAGCTACTTACAGAAAACGAGCATTGGCGAAATGTGCGGTTCACACAGCTTTACGCAACACAGCGAGTGAGTGACCGGTGCCTTTCAGGGACCCCTTATACTTCTTATCATAGCGTTGTGGTTCTTAATATAATTAAGTAGCTTTAGGCAGTTACACCGAGCTATCATTTATCAAGATGAGTACTATTTACTGCTTATCAAAACTATTTTTCAAAATTGCTTTCAAAGGTCGCCACGGTAAACATATATCCGAGGCCAAACCTAAAATACCTGTCATGGTAACAGCCGCGTAAAAGTATAGTTATTTCATTGTCTATAGCTCTTCAGTCTTGAGTCTGTGTTTTGAATACAGTATAGCTACTAATTGCAGACTGTCCAACCTTCGGAGAAGGGAAAATCGGGAGACATTTTCGAGCACCGAGCCGCTAAGAGTTACACGGTCAGGGGGTATACTCTCCCAGAAATTTTTGAAATTTGAAGGCTCGAAAACGCGATTTCTAGCGTTCCGGGAGACGACAATTTCTGTCAAAAGTGTTCGGTAAATTGATCGCTTTTTTATTATAATAGGATAACAGAGTGAATTATATTCTCTATTATTATGTAAGTATTATGACAATTTTATGAAAATATCATAATGGTGTCAAATCGGGATTTCTCCTATACCGATCGCATGTTGGGCGGGACTCGGGATTTTCAATCAAAATCGGGATAATCCCGACGAAATCGGGATGGTTGGACAGTCTGAATTGCATTACGTACATATAGAATATAACTTGGGAAGGCGAAGCCAAACGATTTTTGCAGATCTCCCACGAGTGACCGCAGCAAACGAGAAAGATTTTCAACTCGAGAAGGAGATGAGATTCGTATCTCGAAGCGTTCGTAAAGTTCTGTAAGGCTATTAAGACGGTACGATTTTTGGCTACAACCATCCCATGCAACCTGCTCGCGTCATTCTTACGACATGAGTTGTGCCGTCTATGTCTGTCCTACAACTCACTCAAGTCTGTTGTCTGCGACTAGAAAAAGGTTGTAGCATTTTAAATCTTGTCAGTTTAAAATCCTCCGACAGTCGTAGCGAAAAGCACGAAAATTTGTACAAAAAACCTGACCGTGAGGGAGTCTGAGGGGAAATTTGTGTATTGCTCTGTGGGGAGAAAAAATGGCGGACGATAGCACAACAACAACAACAAAAACAAGCCCACCAAGTGCAACGAGTCCAAAAAAAAAAAGAAAAGAAATTTAACTAAAGATGAAATAGATGTTTTAGTTTCCATGTGACTCCGTCTCGGGAAACATTGAGATTCTCGGGAAACAAAACCGATGTTTCCCTCGTGAGCAGTCACTAGGTGTATATTGTTTAATTGCAAACACGCAGACTACCACAAACAAAAAAAGGTAGGCGTGTGGATCTCACTTACGTCGTGTTGTATGGATGATGCGGCGAGCAGGTTGCATACGATGGTAGGCGTGTGGATCTCACTTACGTCGTGTTGTATGGATGACGCGGCGAGCAGGTTGCATACGATGGTAGGCGTGTGGATCTCACTTACGCCGTGTTGTATGGATGACGCGGCGAGCAGGTTGCATACGATGGTTGTAGGCAAAAGTGTACCTTCTAAGGCCTTGTCCACACTAATGCGTTTTCATTTGGCTTCGATTTCGTTGATACAGAAAACGCATCGATCGATCTGCATCCACACTACCGTTTTCATACCGTTTTCAACTGTCCACACTAAAACGCTCGATACACTGAATTAGGTATGTGCACCTACTCAAAAGAGAAACCGTGTTTGATTTCGCATGGACACGAAGCCTTGGTACCACTCACATGATGCAGATGACTTCATCGTTTTCATTTCGATGCGTATTCGACTGTCCACACGAAGACGATACGTATGCGTTTTCATTTGGATCCACTTTCGAGAGCGTTTTCAAATTGAGGGTATTAGTGTGGACAGAAGGCCTAAACGCATCGAAATGTATGCGGTTTCGAACGAAAACGCGCTAGTGTGGACAGGGCCTAAATCGCCTTTTTAAATAACCAGTTATTGATAAAATGAGCTAACTGCCTTTATGGCCCATATGCCCATTTTCACGCGTAGAAATAACATTTTCTTTTTACATCAGTTTATATAAAAACATAAGGTTTTCGCTGACGAGAAACATATTAATATATAAATATCTGTATCATTTAAGCGAAAGCTGATATTTTTTGTGTGAAAAGAATACTCTTTATAAATGTTTGTACGTATACAAATGAACAAGAAAAATATTTTTGAAAGCAATTAAGTTTCTCATTAATACTTTGATTTACTGTAAACGTTCTAATAAGCCCCCCGGGGGTAATAAATTTCGGGCCCCCTGGAAGGGGGGAGGGAACTTATTAGAGAGGGGGGGGCTTATTTAAACTTCATTGACAGACAAAGAATTACACTATGGAGTTTGAAATGTGACGCGGCTCTAATACCAAGAAAGAACTCTGGTGTTACATATTATTATACGATTATTATTATATTATTATTATTATATAACGAACATTATTTAAAAAAGAAAACAGGTAAGTTAAGAAATATCTGTGTACCATGGAATATGCAAACTTATAAAGCAACGTAAATAGAAAAACTGAAACTGAATACATGAAGCTCGAGTGAGATTGGAAATATCTAAAACAGAAATAAAATGTATTTTTAACACAGTGTAGCCTCTGTGTTAATGCTTACAGCTTTTTAGTTGTATCTTATATAACTTATATAACTGAAAGGCAGACTAAGACGAAATGCATATTAATGTATAAGATATTAAATTGGTTGCAACCTGAGTATTTGAGAGATCAGTTGTCTATCGATCAGATGTTGCACAAACATGTTTAAAACTAAGGGACACAACCAATAAATTAGCGCTGCCGCTACCCAGAACTGACTACTTGAAATGAAGTCTGCGGTATAATGGAGCAAAATTATGGAATGGTCTTAAGCCTAAACTACGCCAAGCTCAGTCCCTTTCAAAGTTTAAATCTTTACTGAAAGTAACAGATGTATCTCGAGTCACGCTTAAAGGCTAATGTACTCACAATACTTGTATCATACTTATAGTAGTTTTTAATTTCATGTTTAATAATATTTTTTACAACTTTTAAAAGCACGGTTTTCATTAAAAATAGGTGTTTGCATTATTTTTATTTATGTAAATAGCTGATTGAAAATCCGTGGATAAATAAAGTTATATGTATGTATGTATGTATGTATGTAGTTGAGGGAGGAAGGG
>JAOBYJ020088857.1:0-10624 GCA_025403565.2 Palythoa heliodiscus
TGTACCGTATGTGGTACATTTGTGTACACATTTATTTAAATATTTGTCATAATTTGTGTTATTTGTGAGATAAAACTTTACTGACCTTCTTGCAACTTTGTATCAAAAAGCCCACCGAAAAGCAAATTTTTTAACAAGTTCACTGTATGAATTAATTGCCATAGGTTATCATAATAAATAAATGTTCTTCACCTTTTCTCAGCCTCAGTATGTTCTTAACATGTTCTTAAATTTTGGGCGATTTTCAGCCTCATGTTCTTATAAAAAAGGTTCTTATAAAAAAAAGAGTGTATTCCGCATGCGCCCGTTGTCTATACTGTCCAGCGCATACTACAACTGGTGCCATACTGAACAGTCCAGTGTTTTGAAATTTCCATACACTTCTCTGTAATCTTACAGAACGGAAATGTAAGAAAAATTCAAAACACGACTGGAGGTTTTCTAATGTGATAACATGCCTCAAACTTTGACATCATGCAAATTCCTCTCTTTAAAATTTAATATTTCCAATTCAAAACCTTTTTAAACTGAACGAGAGTTTTGTAGTCGTTGTTTGACGTTGAGTTTTTAAACAAATGCTCTTAGACTTAATTTCAGCCATTTTGCCAACCCGCCAAATGGCCAAATACCAGTAGGATTCCAATAAGGTCTACTTAAAATAAAAATCGACGAAGATAAGATTAACAGTTGAAGTTGTGAGAGTGCATCTTTTGCTTGCGATCTTATTCAACAAAGGAAATATCTCTCGTAGCTAGTACTAACGGTCTGTAGACATTTTTATTCAAGAAAATGCGAAAGAAAAACAAAAATTCACGATTGATAAATTTTCAAAAACGCCAAGATTTTGTTGTAAAGGATAAATGAAGTGCTGATTAATTTCACCGATATAACAGTTGTCATACTGCTTGAAAGGCATGGCCAAAAAAACAAATGAATACTAACAGCGTGGCAAATTATCGAATAAACAATAATAGTATTATCGAATAAACAATAATAGTATTATCGAATAAACAATAATAATTTTGTTTCTCGATCGGGATATTGTTTGGTTTCATATGAAAATGCACATCTCACAAATGTGATTCATGCTTTGAAATTTTGTATTGAAAGTTCTGCTTAGACATCGTGAAAGTGAATTTATTAATTAAATTTATTGATTAACATTTATTTGTAAAATATTTAGGCTCTAAAATATGAGCGATAGAGTCCTTAAAATATAAGTAAAAATTTCTTTAAGTAAATTCAAAAAATGTAAAACCTTCTCAAACATTTTGCCCATTACAGTTCGTTCGGTCAAAACAATACTAGGTTATTAGGCGAAAACGTTTGAAAAGGTAAATTACCTTTTTTAAAATTTGCTTGAAAACTGAAGAGTTTTTACTTAAGTTTTATATTTTATACCAAGCATGGTCACTGAAGGTTTTATTTCATTGCATCTATAGAGTCCTTTTGAAGGTCTTCAGCAAAACAAACAGATCTATAAATGCTTTGCATCTACGAACAATATAACCGTTATTATAACATTGAAAACACAAAGCAATCACACATATATTCTTGCTGAAGGAAAATTGCTATAAGGTAAAATGTGAAAAGAAACAAAAACAGATATCTCTCTCGCTTATTAAAAGCTCTAATGCGAATGAGAATCAGAGCGGGTAAATATCGTTTTAATTTGTTCGTGACAACTTGACCTCGAGATTTCAAGAATTCGTGAGCAATGAATTGTATCACATGCCAGTAGGATTAGTTGCTACTTTAATTTTAATTGCGTCATAATTCAATGGGGTGCTATTTTCACTAAGAAAACCACCAAATTTTGTTTTAATTGTGAGCTTAAGTCCTCTATCGTTTTAATATGTTTGCTCGTGACAACTGGACCCCGAGATTTCGAGAACTCGTGAGCAATGAATTGTATCTTATGCCAGTAGGATTAGTCTCTACTTTAATTTCATTTGCGTCATAATTTAATGGGTTGCTATTTTCACTAAGAAAACAATCACATTTTTTTTGACAACACCCAGTTGTCCTCAGGGAATGTGGTTTTCAATGAAAAGTTTTGTTCAAGTAAAGTGTTTTTATCTGGAACAAGCTGTATGAACGAGGGAGAAATAAGAACAATATTCAATAAGAATACTTTAATTGCTGCTTGTCTATTTTTAATACTTGACATAATATAGGCGGGATATACATCAACGCTGACACTTCCTGTCAACTAAACTAAGATTCTTATTGCATGATACTTGATTTAAATTTCAAAAAGCGCTTGATTTGTAAATTTATTCATGACTAGACGCACACGTTTCAGAAATATTTTTTATTCATTGACCTCTGCAGCAAGTGCAAGACAGCGAGATAGTGTTACTCTTTGTCAAAATGTTCAGCATGGGCAGCCTTGAAGGCCATCTCGTACCTGGAACTTTTTTTATTATGCTCTCATTGTGGTGGTACATCAAAATAGTCTTTTCGTGTGTTAAAAGAAAAAAAGAAGCTTTGGTAAAGAAAAGGATATCAGACGATGCTGCAATATCCCCTAATCACCGTCTGCACTCTTGGTTTCCTTGCAGGTTCAAAAATCGTCAACTTCCTGTCGAACCAGTTGCAAAGATCGTTTTAGCCCTCATCGGCTTTGGTCTTGAACTTCTATACGAAAACCAGTACAGACTGCTTGATTCAAAAGGGAACTTCGTCCAAGCTCATTTAAACAATTATGCGCATGCTACAATGTTTTCAATTTTTGCCCTCAGTGGAGTGATCGATTTGACTGATCATTACTCGCTGCTACCTCTTCCAAGGGGTACGAGTCATCTTGTGCTCAGCTGGGCATTCTTCGTGGAAGGTTTCTTGTTCTACAACCACTTGCACGGTCGACTAGGCCTCGATGTACACGTTCACACATACGTATATCTCGTTGCGTTTGCAACAGCCCTTATAATTCTGTTGGAGATTGCCGTCACAAGCCCGCTGCCATTGATATTACGAGCTTACCTAACAACAATTCACGGGACTTGGTTTTATCAGGTTGGCTTTGTTCTTCACGGCCGTCCTCCATGGAAAAACAATGAAGCGAACGTTGAATTCGTAACAATCGCACTCGTTTGGCATATGATTTTGATATTTATTGTCTATACAGCCATTTATGCAATATTACATCGCGTAATTTCAAAACGGATGAAAAAAATAGTTCTTAAATCAAGTATTTTAGAGTCTGAATCCGAATCCGAATACGAAAGTAAATAGTAAACGAACATTTGTAGTCATGCCTTGCATTTTTGACTACCAAATGAGGAGTGACTTGGATATGCTAAACTGACTTTGTGCACTCCAGCTAAGCAGTTATTGCACTAAGTTTAAGCTGGTTGGTTTAGCTTAACTAAAAAACATAAAACATTTAGGCAAAATTGAAAAGTTTCTAAAACCGCTACAAGTCACGCATGTTGCCAGTTGAAAAAGATTGTACGTTGTAGCTAGTGAGATGAAGACCAATATATTTTAAAATGCACCTGTTATTCTAAAAGTTCTTTTATAAGTGTCGCGGTGTTATTGCCAACAATTGTGTTGTGATCACTTCTCTGACAACTCCGATTATTGTTATTTAGAGTCATGAACATTGTAAACCAAGACTGTTCAAGAGGCCTGACATTGTCTGAGAAAGTGGTTTTTCAAAATTTTTGGTTAAGTAATTAAAGACATGCGAAAAGCCAATATTAATTCCAATATTCAAATCGTTTGTATGCAGAATTGTACAAGCTAGGAAATATAAAAGAGCGAGCCAGTAACTTGAAACATCCTTTAAATGCAGCAGCTAAAACTATATTTTGAAAAAATTATTTAAAACCATTTTAAACGGCTTTTCTTCTTTGAGAAAGGTTAAAGCGCAGTTGATTTTTGTAAATAAGATTATTGTAAGAGTGATTTCTGATATGTTTTCAATTGAAGCTGAAATGTGAACCAGTCTGTTTGCCACCCGCTGTATAGCAACAAGAAAGTTATTAAAAGTCATGTTTAGGAGGTGCCTCAGAATGAGTAGGCGTTACTTTATCGAAACAAATGACCCAAAATTTTTTAAATGTTGTTGGTTTTAACTTGTAAGATAAGACATTTTATAGCTTTGTACAATTACATTAGCATATATTTAAAAGACACGAACGCGTCATACATGTATGTGATATGTGATTGAGAACAAGTTTAGTTCAAAAGACGGACTTATAATTTCGAAAATCTACATATATTTAGCTCAATTTTTCCTAAGAAATACCTGTAGTTGTTAGGTCAGTTATAATAGTTTCTGAGTTTAAAGTAAAAAGTAGTGTTGCATAGGTTATTTTTTGTCCAACGCCGACACGAAATGAAAGTCTTAATTATTAGAAATTGTTCGAAACAGATAGGAAGAACAAGTGGTACTTTAATTGAACTGCTGGATCGCTCAGCAAAAGCTCATTTAGAGGTTCAGGATCTGCAGCAACTCGTTAGAATCTTTCCATTAAAACGGGATAATTAGGAAACACATAATGATTGTACAGATCTATGGAAACAACCGTCCGAGGTTTTTCTGCATTTCAAAGTTTCAGTTCAAAGCCTTTGCCGAAAATAATGCATCAGCTCTTATTCTAGTTAGGATAGAAACGCTTTAGCTCAAGTTTTCTTGTAAGTACTGAAAACTAAAGAACACCCTCGGATGTTCTTCTAGAGAAATACTTCACGGAAAGTTGACCATGATAATTTTGGGACCTTTAGTTTCTTCTCTGAAGCCTGGTTTCCCTATAGTCGCTCGCGTCGCTGAAACTGAATGCAATCAGCGACTGCAGCGGTATATGCAAACCGTTTTATTCGTGATTGGAGCAACGCGAGCAGTAGCTGCGATTCCCGAGCCAATCCTTAGGATCGCTCAAATTCTATCTCTCTTCTATGTCGACTGTTGCAATGGGAGTTCAAGCAAGGTTTCCATATGATCGCTCGCGTAGCAGCTGACGGTACTAGCTCTCGTTGAGCACATCTTTGTGTGATGAGAGTGGCAGCTGCAACACGAGCGATTATATGGAAACCAGGGTTAAGACGTATGTTTCGTTGGTCGCATCTGAGTATACGGCAAAGGCAATTAGAGAAGAAAAGGTTCTGCAAGTGTTCATTCGTACCTATCACCTCTACGACCCGGGATCGACTCTCCTTTTACACGCGTGAGCTGAGACTTGTTGATCTCAGTCTGACTCCGAGGGTTTTTCTCCGGGTACTCCGGTTTTCCTCCCTTATGGGCCGTAAAGCGGCTGCCATTGTGTATGTGTCTGTAACCCGTGTTTGTGTGTGATGAGTGCGCCTTTAAAATGCCTGTGGTTCGACCGTCGTTGAGCCGCGTTCTCGTAATTCAGTCCCTGGTCTGCATTCAAAGAGGGCGATTAACAGAGCTGATGTGTGTGTGAGTTATTTGAGCTAGTTCGTCATCTCTTTTGCTGTGACAGTGAACGCCAAGACAAGTAAATATTATAAACAAGGTACCCTCATTCAGTTTTCTTTTCTATTGATTTGCGAGTTGCTTTTTTATCTAGCAGTAAGCAAGCAAGAACATATAGTACTCTTGCCTTGATAGCGTGAAAACAAAAAGTGAGTTTCGTCTATCAAATACAAATACAGACATGCATAATTATTATAAGACGGACTTTGAACTTGACTCCCCGAAAATTTACATAGAATTTTCAGAAAATCTTCTCAGTTCTGCATTTATAATGAAACCTTAGGTTTAACCGAGAGATAACATCCCGTAACAAGGGATATTGGTAGAATTTACTGAATGAAATTATCCTTCGAGGCTCATCAAGTTTAGAACGAAGTCAAAGGAAAAGATTAGTCTTAGTTCCTGAAAGAATAAAGCTCCTGGTAAAAAATTAAAAAAGATAACAAATAAAGATAGACATGCTGATAGATTAGATAAAAAAAGTCAAAAGGAAAATCACCGTCTACCATTATCCTTGTTTGTTCATTCGGGTTTTTTTTAAAAAATTTTTGGCACTTCGAAAACATTTATAAGTTACATGTCACGTTCTAAAATGAAATCTATAGAAAGAGCCGCTTGTCATTGTATTCAATAGCTCCGCCCAAGGCGAAACTAAAAATAAGGATAAAAACCTTCTGCAGTTTATGTAGTTGAAGCAAGCTGGAGTTGTTTACAGATACGAACACAACAACAAAAGGAACCAGTCTGTTTGGCTGCAAACCAACCAGTGTTTGAGCCAACAAAAAAACGTTAGTTCAGTTATGAAAACACCGAAAAACAAATACAATGGTTAAAATAGTTTAAAAACAAGTTATTCTGGTTAAAAATGTTTTAAAAATACGTTAAAATTTCCCGACGTTTCGGTTGAACCATCAACCTTCTTCAGGGGAAGCGAATAAAATGTAAAATATAAAAACACAGTTATATACAAGAGCGTATGTAAATTCAATTTTTCTTATTAAAAGTGAAATTCAAATATTCATGTGAAATTCGCAATCTATAGAATTCCTTGCGGAGGTTATGAAAAATGTTACATAGGTGAAACAAAAAGGTAGTTTGCAACAAGGGAGGGTGAACACAAAAAGCTGTTAAAAAATGTGAAACTAAAAAGTCAGCACTGGTGGAACATTTCAAAGAAACAGGCCATGCAATCTCCTGGGACTCTGCTAAAATTATACGCACGTGCCCAAAATGGCATGAAAGGCTTGTTTTGGAGGCCTGGGAAATTAATGTTTATGGAGAAAGGGCGATCAGCCGAGACGATGATTTGCGACTTCCACATGAATTATTTAAATTTAACTTTTAAAGATAAGAAAAATTGAATTTACATACGCTCTTGTATATAGCTGTGTCAATTTTATATTTTACATTTTATTCGCTTCCCCTGAAGAAAGTTGATGGTTCAATCGAAACGTCGGGACGTTTTAACGTATTTTTGAAATATTTTTAACCATAGTAACTTGTTCTTAAACTATTTTAACCATGTCTTCACCTGGTTACAAACCAAATTTTAATTACAAATACAATATACAACCAAAATGTGCTGTCACACAAGTACAAAGCAAGAACACACTATTTTTGTATCGCAAGCATGCATGTTCTCCTGCAATTCTTTGCAGCATCAACAAAAACTAAAGCATGCAGGAACTTGTTTTACAAACGTTTTAAAAACAAAAAAGGAACACTTACATTACCACTTTTGGTGCTACACAAAACAAAGGAAAATTCGAGAAAAAAACCTAGATAAGATCTAAATAGCAATGCATGACAAGGGTTTTTTTTATAAAAATAACTTTATTAATATTCAGTTAAATAAGATACGAGAAAACCATATAGATATAAAAAGCGGTGCGTGCAAAGGTTTGAAAAAAGAAAACTAGTCTGTCCATCAAATAATTAATTGAGTCGCAGAAGTGTTTGGATGCCTTCTTGTAACTAACTTAGCTATTTTCGCGCAAAAGTTAGCATACGCGAACTTTAATACCAAAACAAAACAAAACAATGCAATTTTGAAATGTTTTCTACCAAAAATAGATTTAATCACTTTAAAGCCCTGTGTACACTGGTGCGTTTTCGTTCGAAACCGCAAACATTTTGATGCGTTTAGGGCTTCTGTCCACGCTAAGACGCTGTGCGCTTTCGGCGAAACCATATGACAATTTGAAAGCGCTCTTAAAAGTGGATCAAATGAAAACGCGTACGTATCGTCTTTGTGTGGACCGTCGAAAACGCATCGAAATGAAAACGATGACATCATCGCCATTATGTGAATCTACTTAACATTGCATGGCCAGGTATCTTTTGAGCATGCGCATACACATTGCTTAACTTTCGTCACACATATCAGCGCTGCATGCAGCGTCTTCGAGCGTTTTACTGTGGACAGTTGAAAACGGTATGAAAACGGTAGAGTGGATGGGAATCGATCGATGCGTTTTTCAATACTAATGTCACCAAAAACGAAGCCATATGAAAGCGCATTACTGTGGAGACGGTCTTAATGACACTTGACTGTTTTGAATTGAAAATTTATATAAAAAATATATAAATATAAAAAGTTCTTGTAACTATATAACTATATCTTTAACCCCCCCCTCCTCCCCACTCAACCATCAAATGGTCCACCCCGTACCCCTAAGTTAGTCAGCTTGAACTAAACTAGCTACTTTATATAGATAAAATAAAGAAACAACTCTCAATGACCGAGTATTTGAAATACTTAAAATATTTGTGACGAACACGATTGAGTCCTAATTACCATAACAACAGCACAGCCCACGATGTTTACTTTATTTTAAAGAATTTAAGCCCCAAGCAAAAAATTAGAGAAAATTCACGTGATAATATTTAATGGGCCGCTCAGTAGAAACATTTACTAATTTATAGCTCAGTCATTGTTTCCCATGTTTTCCCTATTTACATAATTATGTTTGCAGGTCCATACTGAAAATCGCATGATAAAGTATCGCTCGCTCGCACTCCCACAACAAGTACCTGCGTGTGGCCGTAGGCCTGCAGCCACGTGCGATAGGATACGCTGGCTACGAGTTAGATTAAAACTGAGTTCAAAAGTAAAGAAATTATGAATAAAGAAATAGAATCGATTTAGACCTTTTTTTCTGTGTCGTTATTTGTTGTCAAATACCACTTGCAAACCATTATGTACTGTTTCCGATCAGCGTATAGTATCATCCTGTGATAATTGCGCGGTCAGCAAGTTTAATATCAATTATAGGTCGTTATCAAATTTTAAGCTAAGAGAAAAAAATACTATCGCAGGAAAACTTTTTTCGCTATATACTAGGATTGAGCGCGTAAGGACCAATCATCCTGTCAAAACTTCCAAATAAGGTAATCATCATGTCCACGAATAAGTTAGCATAAAAAATCAAGACCTTTTTCGTTAGTTCCGTAATATCGATCAGCTGATTGTACTCTGTACTTGTTTCAGGTAATACATCAAAAACGAGTGCGAGTGTTTTATCGAAACACCGAGAAACTGGTGAAACTGATGAATTTTTTCAAATAATAAAGTCGCAATCAAAACAAAGTGTGAAAATACAGTGCCAATTGTTTACGTGGAAATTATTTAATATCGGGCTGGGTTTTAATGATTCAAACGTTTGTCCCACTATTCTCTCGATGCCATGGAAGAAGGCGGCGGCTTCGAGAGCTAAAAACTTTACAAGAAGAAGTAACTTTGTTTGACAAAGCACATCTAATATACTGTATTTAGTATTAAGACTGATTAAGATTAAAATTTAAGTTTCTTGATCAGTGTCTTGATCAGTTTTTGAACTAATCGAATTTTTTTTAATTCTTTTAAATTTATTTAATTTATTTAGTTTTATCCCCGAAGAGACGCTGCAACAGGTTTCCCTAATTACTGCAGGCCCGTTATTGTCGATTTTTATGAGGGAGGAAAATAGGAGTACCCGGAGAAAAACCTTCGGAGTCAGATAGAGGTTGACAAATCTCAGCCCAAATGCGAGTCCAGGATTCGATCCCCGGTCCACAGAGGTGGGAGACGCGAATGATGACCGCTACGCCAACCTGACACGTGTTATGATCGGTATGTTCATTGGGTATCAAAATACATGCACCTGACCCAATGGATGCAAGCTGAGTTGATCATCAGTATATATACATGAATTTGAGAACTTTAAATATTGTACCTCTGTACAGTCGTAGGAGATAAAAGCGTTCTTTTAAAAACGAAAACCCTTTTGTCCGAGAGTCAATAATAAGTTGAAAGGTCTTTCTACGTACTTGTCTATCACTGTAAAACTAACAAGTAAAACCTTCTTCTTTAGACCGCTCGACTACGTAATCCCCCATTCTGCAAACTGTGAACCACACAAACAACACAATATGGCGTCGAATTACAAACCATAAGAGTTTGTATGGGATTTTCTACAAGGCATCCATAGAAGCACTTAAAAGTAGCAATATCATACGTTTATCATTTGCTCCTGCTGGTATGGTCATTTTGCCGATTTAACTTGATTTAAGCAATTATTTTGAGTCCCGGTATTCCCTTCATAAAGAGAGAACAAGGCCAAGCACCTTAGTTGGGCAGCCTGTCGAACGAAGTCAGTCACCGCAGAATTCACCACAAACAGTCACCGCAGAATTCAAGAGCAAAGGTTGATCTTTCATTTCAATTCTCTAGCCACACAATCGCAGCCCTGCGAGCGACACCTTAGTGCTGCGATCTGACTGGCTGAGCTACTAGTAGGCGATTCGTAATAACCTATTGGAACATGTAATAACATGCGTTAGTAAAATCCAACTAGTGGGCTAATGTCAATGCTGCGATCTGACTGGCTGAGCTACTAGTAGGCGATTCGTAATAACCTACTGGAACATGTAATAACATGCACTAGTAAAATCCAACTAGTGGGCTATTGTCAATGCTGCAATCTGACTGGCTGAGCTACTAGTAGTAAAATCCAACTAATGGGCTATTGTCAATGCTGCAATCTGACTGGCTGAGCTACTAGTAGTAAAATCCAACTAATGGGCTATTGTCAATGCTGCAATCTGACTGGCTGAGCTACTAGTAGTAAAATCCAACTAATGGGCTATTGTCAATGCTGCAATCTGACTGGCTGAGCTACTAGTAGTAAAATCCAACTA
>JAOBYJ020089076.1:0-10619 GCA_025403565.2 Palythoa heliodiscus
CCCCCCCCACCCCCCCAAAAAACGACTCGCTGTGAAATCGCTGTTTGATGTTACCGCATAATTAGCTTACATATCGACTCACTATTTCGCTTGCAGTCTACAAGAATACTGGAATCTTCTTCATATTTTGTTCATACTTTTTCTTAGAACTTGGTTAGTAATGTTTTGTTGCTGCCGAACGATAGTGAGGCAGCTAAAACCTATTGTTGTCTTTGTTGTGTATAGCTGTTTGTTTTGAGAAATTTGTCCTTCTTTTTATGGAGACTCGCTCGGATCGTAACTGCCTGTGACCCTATATCTTTTCAAATATTTGGCTTTATATGTTTTAGTATGACTTGCTCGATCGTAAATGGCTGCGACGCTATTTCTTTTAGATATTTGTCCTTCGTTTTTGTGTCGTTTTCTCTGGATCTTTGTCAGAATGGATATTTGTCCGATGGATATTTGTCCACAGACTTGTTCGGTCAGGACTGGTTACAAGTTGCGCACGCACCGATACTTGGGTCGAGTTAACGTGCGTTGTTCACCACGTTTATGACAGAGGGAAAAATTAAAAATACCACCGACTAACAGTCCTTTGAGAAATATACCTACCCTTGAGAAAAATTAATAGCCCTCGTTCCAATTTAAACAGAATTTGGCAGCATTTCCATAACCAAGTGGTTACACTAGTCTCTTTACTGTATTGTCAAGTTGCATGATAACAACACATTTTAATACCAACCATAGGCTAAGATATTAAAATGTGCTGTTGTCTAAGTCATGCATGCTGGTTGCTGAGTGTCCAAATGCATGATACACATGACATACCAAATGGTTTTGATCTTTTATTTCCAAATAAGTGGCTCGTTTCAATCAGAAAGTTCAAGAATCTTTCAACAACCTAAGTGATGCCAGTTCTGTGTCCGACCAGAGTTTGTTTTTGGCGGACATCTTGTCTTGCCATTTTTGCCTGACAAATGTCCGATGTCCGTCCGTTATCTGCAGCCTTGACAAAACGTCTTTATATCTATACCAACCCCTTCAACGCTTAGTCAGCATCATTTTCATTTCACCTACCTGATTGACGAGGTGAGAATCTTTCTTGAGAAGGAGGGGTCCGAAGAGTGCCCCTACTTCCGCCACTGTCATCACATTGTTAATCACCAACTTGACAAAGTGAGAAAACAGAGCCTTCCATATATTTCTGAGGGATGATCCAATGTGGTTCCTGAAGTATAATTGAGAGTCTCAGTTTTAGCATCTACAGGTTCTTTAAAACCGGGCTTCGAGTGATCAGCTGTCGTTATGCTTTTGTATTATTTTCAAACGATTTTTTAAGACGATCTCAATTCGAGTCTCTGCAACCCTAGAGTCTATTTTGAGTTTTCTCTGTTCCGTACAGCTTTTGTGTTAGATAAAAATAAAGTGGGGCACTAGAGGAAGGTGTAAAGAGTGCGCCAGACTCCAAAGGGTGACTATCACGCGATACCATGGTGATGAAGTACAAAACATTCCTTGAAACTGATTGGTCAATTACGTACAAACCTACTTTTTAAATTTACGGCTACTTTACCTTAAATCTATCTCTTTTTGTAATTTACTACTTGACTTAGTAGTTGCTTCTGAGAAAAGTGGTGCTGATGGATTATTTCTCACAAGTAGAGGTAATTCCTCAAGTATGATCATACTGATTGTACTGGGATCAAAAGTTTCAAGGCTGGCCCCACTCTCGGCACACCTGAAAAAGATGAAGAAAGTAAAATGAGAAATTGCAGAAGAAAAGAAAATTTGTTTGTGAATTAGACGGGTTTAAGATAAATAAAAACAAGAGAAAGAAAATCATACATAGATGAAAACGTGAGCTGCAGTGACCGTTGGATTTACAGAAAACTAATTATTGTGGACCTTGGGGAAACTAATCCTAATTATTCATTATTAATATTATCCAACGATAATATTAATGAATCCAACAATAATGTTAATGAATCCAACGATAATGTTAATGAATCCAACGATAATGTTAATGAATCCAACGATAATGTTAATGAATCCAACGATAATGTTAATGAATCCTTAGGCTCAGTTTCAAGTTAATTTGTTTATGTACTTAAATTTGTTTTCAAAACTATCCATTCTAAGTCATGGCTATCCAAAACTTAAGAAAGTCTTTCCTATCCGCAATCTGTGGTCTACACTTGCTAAACATTTAGTTGCTCCCTTGGAGAAATCAACTTTTCAGGATATTGCTTCTGGCTCATTTTATTCCTTCGCTGCCCATATACGTAATAGCGATAGATCAGAAAAACAAAAAAAAAGATCAAAACAAAGCAGAAGACCTACTTGACGATTTCCTCTCTCATGTCCTGACTACAGACGGGTGAACGATAGATACTTTCAGGGCTGAACGAGACCTCTAAGTCTCCATCAACTAGCAGCAGTAACCTGAGAAGAGTTTCTTCACTGACAGAGGGCAGTTTTTTTCCTTCAACATTTTCAGTTTCGGCAGATTCACGAAGTTGAACTGGATTATGGACAGAAATATCCAAACTCTTCTTGTCTGCCAGATGTTTTAATGCATTTCCGCTTGTCCTCTCGCTGATTATGTCCACAAATTCATCTTCTTCGTCTATAACAACACCACCCACATCACTTTCAAGCCTTGATCTGATCGCTATTCCTCTTTCAGACACACTGGAGAGCTCGGCAACAGTTTCAGGAGTGTTTTTAGCGATAGATTTTTCTTCACGAGGGATATTTACTCTTTCATCTCCATTATGTCCTGCTAATACTGCATTTAAAGTCGGGCTCTTATCTTCAGTGCCATCAGGAAGACTTAACTCACTAATTGCTTCAAAGTCGCCATCACCACTCTGCACGACTGTCCATTCACTAGATGAACCACAACTGGGAGTTCTTTGTGCCGACGTACTTTTATTGCTTTCTTTCACGGTTCTGTCAAACGTTTTTAGTTCTTTTAAAGGATATTGTTCATCCTTGCTAGCTTCCACTAAAACCCCTTGAGAGTTCAAAGCGGAGTTTTCACTCGGTGAAATGACATAATCGTCATCACTATCAACTTCATCAATGCCATCCGGAACTTCCCTCTTTTGTGTATCTGTGCCATTTAGGGTATTAATTGCATCATCCTGGTGTCTTGTGACGTGACTACCGTGAGCTACAAGATTCGTTCTACCAACTAACAGATCATCTGCTCCTTCACCTTTTCCACCTTTACTTTCACGTCTACTTAGCTGAACTAAGTCTTCAACTCCCGAGCTGATAACAACATCATTCTCACTTTCTTTCTTATCTATTTGGGCTGCTAAATCAGTTGAGTTAAGATGTAGAACACCTGATGAATTCGTGTCTATTCCTTTTCTACCTGATTCATGGAATTCAACTTCAGAAGGTTTAAGCGGTTCATTGTTTTTACTATATCTTCTATTATCCTGAGCTGGTTTTATTCCTCTAGGCTGTTTGGTTATTTTCCCATCCACTGAATCACTGGGTGGCTCATTTCGTCGTTGGGAAACCTCTGGCTGTCCCTGGAACCAAGAAACAACTTCAGTTAACTCAAATTTCAAAGAAAAATCTTCACTGAAATATATTTGCTTACCAAGCATTTACTAACTACAGTTTCTGTTGCAAAAGTAAGCCAGGAAATAAACATTGCGATGGAAATAGAAGTGTGTGGGAATGATACGATAAATCTGGGAACAAAACAATCTATTTAAAAAAGCCTCTACAAAAAATTAACAAAATCTCGAAAACAAACTCAGAGGGCTTAATCGCAGGAGAAAGCCTCCCTCTTGTATTTGCAAAAGTAATCTCAAAAAGGAGAAGCCTATCTCGTAAAGTAGCCCTTCTTGAAATATTAAAGAAACATTTATAAGGATCCTAAAAAAACAACCCTCTCGAGTTTCAAAAGTAATCTCAAGAAGAAGACTAAGTCTATCTCATAAAGTAGACCATCCTGAAAAGAAACATATCTAACGATCCTAAAAAAAAATTCCCCTCTTGAGTTTGCAAAATTAATCTCAAAACGAGGCCTATCTCGTAAAGTAGCCCATCTTGAAAAGAAACCCATGTAAGGATCCTAAAAAGAAAAGAAGCCCATGGGCTTGTTTTAAAGATTTTATGGTATTTGCCTGATAATTGTTGTGATGTTGCCTTTGATCTTCATTTCCTTGCCAACGATCAGAGAGCTCTCTATACGAGGTAGTCACGGGTCTTTCTAGGCCATTTCTCACAGGTTCATATCTGTCCGTTTGTCCTCTATACTCTTGTCCATAATCGACGCCATAACGAAGTCCCCTATACATCTTAGAATCATGATCAGTAGGAACAAAGGTGTCTTGTCTCTGACGTGGATCATAATGACTTTCAATTCGGTTTTCAAAAGGGTGTGAAAATTGATCATCGTAGGGATCCTTTCCAAGTTCATATTCTGTATTTTGCAGGACTCTATATCCTGGCTGTTTCCTGCTGCCATATTGTGGCTGTTGCCTATGGTGGTGAGAATTAGTATAAAGATGTCCTGACTGTGGGTATAGTCTTCCACGTGGCATCTCATTGTCATAGTAATCATGTCTTTCATAATCATTTTTACCTACTGTTTTATTAAATGATTCTTGAAAGTTTTCACGATATGATCCATTCATTGGGCAATAAGGTGTACTGTAAGACCGGTCTCTGTTGAAACTCTGATTCCTAGGAGCTGTTTGATTCCAGTATGGATTTTCACCAATGGGTCCATTCCTTGGAGCATTCTCGAAGCTCCAACGACTATTATTCTCATCAAGTTGTGAAGGAGGAAACAAGTTACTCCTCACCCCTGGAGAAGATGTTCTGTTTGATCCATTTGTGCTTCTGTTGGGCTGGAGAGGACAGCTAGCCTGGGGGTGTTCGTATTCTCTACTTCCGCCTTGATAAACTGCATTCTGAAATAAAACAAAAAAAGGTATTTTTTGTAGTTTAAATTCATGCAAGTGCAATGATTACATAATTGATTAAATAGATTGCAGGTCTACATAAATATATAATCATGTTTTGATCTTGGATGCTTGGTTCAAACTGATTGGTGAACACAAAATCCAAAGAGTTTTCCAGGATAGTAAGATAATTATTCCAAGATGTTAACTACTACTGACACTTGCTTTCACAAGATACAGGGCAAAAAGCAAGCCAAAACTGCATGAAAAAATCACTTGAAATTTGGTAATCAAAATTGTGTTGCAATTGTGAGTCAAAAGCTTCAATCTACATATTTTTTTCACATGACAATTACTATTCACTATCCAGAATAATGGACATCAGGAACACAAAGTAACTGTTTTTCCAGGAATTTTGCCATTGTCATCCATATTTCATGTTAGCAATTTTTTTTAAATCAGTTGCGGACACAAGAGTTCAGGTTTATTAAGAATAAAGCTTCATAAAATTTATTTTATCATTGTATATTTAGAAATAACTGAAGATCACATGGCGCTGGTACAGTATTCACCTGAAGTTTGCTAGAATTGCTTTTAGTTACCATTCCAAATATAAAGTCTTGAGGGGCTATGTATATTTGAGGAGGAGGGCTTACACTGGAAGGCTTTTTGTTTCAAAGAGAGAGGGATTTTATTTGGCGGACCTTATAAATGGGGGAGCTTTTATTTGGTGGACCTTATAAATGGGAAAGCTTTTATTTGGTGGGCCTTATAAATGGGGCAGCTTTTATTTGGTGGGCCTTATAAATAGGGGAGCTTTTATTTGGTGGGCCTTATAAATGGGGGAGCTTTTATTTGGTGGGCCTTATAAATGGGGGAGCTTTTATTTGGTGGGCCTTATAAATGGGGGAGCTTACTTTTGGAATCTTAGGGTAACTGCAACACAACAGAACAAGCTCCAGGAGGGCTAAAAATTCATCTAATTTGAACATACACTTACTTCAGCAAATCGGTTTCTGTCACTCTGTGCTTGAAACCTGTGATGCTCCAGTTCCTCTTTCCACCGAGGATACATCAAGTTAATAAAATCTTCATATTTTTTCTATAATATTAACATAATAAATATATTTTTATAACATTAATCTTAATTATATCACACAATTTAATCTAATAATTATAATTATGTATTACCATATTTCTTTGACCATAAGTTGATACATTGGGTAAAAATATTACTGACAGTACCTCTTATAGTATTTGCCCAAAAATTTTCAATTGGAATTTTTACTGTATCCTGTACTGATTACCATAAATCAACCCTTCAATGTAATAACAATCGTAACTTATATCTCAAGGAGTAAAAAGGTGGCAAAGACAATAAGACCTCTTCATTTTTGATTGAAATCTAAGTTTTAAATAAAATGTTGAGCTTTTTAGCAAATACAGTAACTTTTTGTCATCATTTAAGAGTTAGGCCAGACCAATTGATTTTCTGGTTAATTTATAATTATTTAGGTCAAAACTTTAATTTTGAAGGATAAAATAGAAATAAATAAAATTAAAAATAATTTTTTTATACCATCTGATACATGCAGTACATCACGTAATACAGTACCATTAAGAACACGTGCGACAAAATAGTTCCTGACCATAGTAAATATCCATCCCTCTAAGAGGGCAAACCAAGTCAAAAATAAACTGATCTAACTAATATATTATGTCTTAAAATTAAAATCATTTGTGCCTTAATTGTTATATGTAACCATAGATCTGTGTCCAATTAGAGCTGTAAGTACATTTTATTTAAATTTGTAAAAACTGATTAATCGATTAAGGGCAAATCAATTATACTTTGTCATTTTTTAGTTCATACATGTATCTTTAGCTCAGAAGGAATTTTTTTCAGTTTTCAAAGAATTAAGTTTAGCGGATTTGTAAAACAGGAAAATAAATAATTGGTTTGGTCTTAATTTTATTAAAACTGAAAAAAACTACTCAATTTTGAAATCTTTTGAGTGAATGAAACTCTACAGAACTTCACAGAATTCACAGTCCAATATGATGCTGCACATAAACAAAACTTAGACTGATATCATAAATATTCAAAATGCCCACATTCAGAGTTAGCATTGTACAGTACCATAAAATGTGTAATACGATATTTCCATATTGCCAAATGAGGGGGAAGGGGGTGGGGACTTAAAAGAGAAGGGGGGCTTATTTTTTTCTGCTTCCAAAAAGGGCAAGCTTATTAGAGAGAGGAAGCTTAAAAGAGAAGGGGGGAGTCAGTATGGCCGAGTGGTAACGCTCGTGCCTCTCACCTCTGTGGACCTGGGATCGAATCCTGGGCTCTGCACGTGGGCTGAGATTTGTCGATCTCAATCTGACTCCGAGGTTTTTTCTCCGGGTACTCCAGTTTTCCTCCCTCAGCAAAATCGACTCCCAGCTGATTCTATCTGGCTGTGATACTGTGCTCGTAGGTCATGCATGGATCATATATCTGGGGCCAAGCGCCTAGCTGGCAGCACAGCTCCTTCGATCCGACCTTACTGAGCTGCATCCTTTGCAATTTAGTCTATGACTGCAAGAGAGGACGATTAGCAAGCCAGGTATTATTAGTATTATTATTAATACAGAAATTAAGGTAGTTTTGCACTGAATTAACTCTCTTTTGCACATGGTTTACAAAAAAAGGTACTCTGGTTTCAGCCCATCACAATCAAGTAATTTTGTAACATTTCTTATCAAGACCCCCTTCTTTTTTATACTTCGTCTCTCCAATAAGCCCGCCCTTATTGAATACATATTTGCCTAGTTGTACCTTTGCAGCTTTTAGTCTCTGTGTTCTAGTATCAAGAACTAAAGCTTGTTGTGCCACTCTTTCAAAGTCTCTCATCAGTTCTCTATTCCTTTCCTTACTCCGCTGTTCTTGTTCACAAAGTTTCTTCCATCGCAATTCCAGTCTGCTTGCCTCAAGAGCATTCCTGTATGCACAGTATGCCACAAATCCTTGATTAACCCTTTCAGCCCCAGGCAATTTATCAACATCTAGCTTCTCCTTACATAACTCAAACAAAATAATATAACTGGTAATGAGAAATAAGGAATTGATTAAGTGGATTAAACTGTGGAAGTTGAAAAGCCAAATTCTCCCAAACTGCTTACATAGAAAGTATGAATCTCAGTTAGGAGAATTTACCAACATGTCATTTGTCATATTTGAGGCTTAAAGGGTTAAGCACTGTGGCACTTACTTGATCATCACAGTTTATGATATAACACTTATTTGAACAGCGAAGCTTATTCCAGTGCAGTGCTTATTTCAAAAAAGTGTAACATACTGAGAGAAATACCCAATAGAGAGATGTTCAAAGTGAGACACGTACTAGATATACACAACAATTTATATTAAATATGATTGTATAATTCAATAAAAAGAATAAAGTGAACACAAAAGTCTCTTGGAATTTCACCAAGTTCGCCCCACGAATACAGTTAGTGCCAACCATGGCTGAAATCTTTAACCCATGTTCTTGTTTCCAACCTTACAGGGACTCATTTAAGCTATAATTTTGGGATTAATATTTTTTCTTCCTTGGAAAATCTAAACAGTATTTTATAAGAAATGTAAGTCTTTCTTTAAGAAGAAATTGCTGCTTGAATTTTGGCTTAATTCAGGGTTAAATCTAACCAGCCTTTGTAAAACCCAGCCCCGAGGTCTTCTAATTGAAAAAATGGTTGAACAGAGCATCAGGACTGAAGAGATTCTGTTGTCAGGAGCCGATAGAGAGGAAAGTGCAGTTATATAACTGAAGTTTTAGAATGGTCTGAGTATTAGAGTCTACTATCAAACAACATGAAAAAAAAATCTATCAAAAATCAGTAAATTCTTTTAGGGTAGCTGAACTTCCATAAACATACAATTATATTTTACTTGAACAAAATTATTTAAAGACTGAGATTTTCAAAAAAACATCAAACAGTGTGTTTAGTTTTTTTAAATTTTTCTACTGACTATACTTACAGTTTACTGCTTGACTTTAGATATGAGTCCACCTTCCTCTCAAAGTCTTTGCCATAAGAAAATGCCATTTCCTCAACTTCAAACTTAAAGGTAGGCAAAAATAACACGTTGATAAACAAGTCATCTGGAAGAAGTGCAAGGTTGTAAAATAACTCTTCATTAGAGACTCTCTTTGTATCTTCAATGGCATCTACGAGGGTTAACGTTCATGACGCCACACACGGCTTAGGACGCTGAACAGCGAATGAACAGCGTTGATTTTGTGATGGCCTTCCTCGCCACCGTTTTTACTGTTTTTTAATATTATCCTTGCCATGGAGAAAAATTAGGAAGATTTGAAGAAAATAACTTAATGTCTAGGTCAATTGACATAGTTTACCCAAAATAAACACAATTAACATTTGATTAAAAACACGGTAAAAATAAGTCATTTTTATTTTCAAAATCTTATGCTTCGACGGTTGAATGCCGCGTCTCTGTTGCTAACCAACGAAAAGTGTTGGTTTCAAGAAAAGATGAAAATAGTTGAAGATAACTAATCGTACTACTCTTTTGATTAAATCTTGCTTCGAAATAGTTGAAAATAACTGTTAAATGTACTTACGCTATGATCCTGTCAGTTTCAAATTTGTTTCTTGGTGGCGGCCATTTGTATTGTCTTCTAAACTCGGGCCTAGATTACTGGAGTGCTCGCCCCAGGGCTATGCGTTGTTCTGGCAAGCATGGAAAGTATTTGTTGCTGTGCGCGTGCCACAACAAATGGAAGTGAATTTGTCGGCAGATCAGAGGTGTCTGAGGTTTAATTTCTACCCGGTCTCATCAAAGAACGGATTTGTTTGAAAAGGATGGCAGATTGGCAAGGCAAGTATAAAGTAACTGCAGATTTTAAAAGCACTCTAGATATAATTTGACTAGATTTTTGTGCAACGCTAAAGTTATTTTTATCCGACAAGATAAAAGTTCCATTGTATTCTGCATTTTAGAATTGCACTCAATTTAAAAGATTTAGTGCACGAATATGTTCTCCAGTATTGTATGTTATAATTCTCACTTACGACATTGCGTCACCGGATTGATCGGTCTTAAGAACTATTTTATATTCGTCGCCGAAATACATTATACAGGTAACATTTTCCTTCCTGGAGCGTACTAATTATATGCAGACAACCCTTGCGGACTTCCTTATGGGTTTTCGCACATATTTTCAATATATGATAAACAATTTTACGTAAATATACTCAGAGGGCACATATCATAATTATAAATGTTGAAATTGAAGTCAGGCATAATTTAAAAAATCTAAACGAATTCATTTTTGAATTGTAGTGTAGTTAAGACGTTGTCTCTGACTAAAAAAATATAAGTATATGAAGCAAAATAACAGGAAAGAGGTCTCTCCATAGGAGACCCCTTTCTTGTTAATGCGCTTCATCTTTACTATGTCAAGAGTGAAATCTTGAAAAAATCAGTTAAGTAATCGCTCTGTGGGTCAAGAAGCAGCTCAAGTTTTATTGAAACTAGATCAGGACAGCTGTTTTGGCCTTAATATTAAGTCTAAACAGGAAATTGTTAACTCTTTCGCTATCAAATCTGTTCTAATTTTCTTAGTGAAAAGTGCCGTTTTTTCACGGCTTAACAAAATTTAGGCATTTGGATGGGTGGCCAATCTGTCCGCCCCCCCT